>JANIJF010000005.1:65808291-65824010 GCA_024520955.1 Erythroxylum bequaertii
CCCATTTGGAGACATTTTTGGATATTTGTGATTTATTCAAGCAGAATGGAGTATCAGAAGACGCGGTGAGTACGGCTGCTGCATTCGATGAATTTGATTTTGCAGACTGGTAAATCAAATAACAAACACATGAAGAGAGGCCTTATAAGGAAAATAAAAAGAAGTAAAAAGGAAAAGATCTATTAACAGAAAGCTTACAAGCATGGATGAGGATGTCTGCCTGGAAAAGGATTTATCACCACGGCTATAAATTAAATTTTTAGTGTGCTTACTTAAACTGGATACTGATTTGGCTGAGCCATTGCGGGTGGCTTTGTTGTTTATAGAATCATCTGGGTTGTTTTTAGTAATACTCTTCATTTGATGTCCATCAGCACTCTTCTGCATATTATCAGCACGACCTCTGTTTGTTGAAAGTGAAAGGCTTTGAGAAAGCATTGCTTTGTGGTTACGAGAATTTGGATCGGTGCCTTTCAGAAGTGGTTTCTCTTTAGTCAATTTGCTGCTTTTAAAAGCAGACGCTTTTGAAGTAGGAGATGTCTAAACAAAGAACGTAAGAAGGTTTCAACATATGTTTTTGGTAATTTCACATCACAGGAAAGCAGCTCAATAAATGTAGCATCATTCCTCGTACATTGTACCTTTGAAGGGTTTGAGAGTTTACTTTCAGAAACACTTTTTGCTTCTTGCTCGGAAGTATCACTTTCCTTCACAGGACCATCACCATTAGTAGCATCTTTTTCTTCCTTGATTGCGGTCACGCTAGATCTTTCAACATGAATTTCCGTAGATGCAGTCTCATCCTTTAGTTCCACCTTCTCAGACTCCATCAGTTCGCAGGATCTTATGGCAAAGAACTGCAAAGTTGTAACAGGAGTCACACTGTATAGCCATGTATGAGAACCCAGGCTAAACAATTCCAAACAATCTCCACAAAATTAAAAGCTATTAAGAAGATTCAAAGACTTTATAGTCCTTAGCGGTAAAAATGAGCAGAAACCAGATAATTCTAATGCAGAGAAGTTTAGAAGCATTACATAAGCGATTACCATGCTGAACCGGAAATAATGATTATAAACTGACTAGCACGAATGAGATCAAAGCTGATTGAGCACTTCACTGATAGTTATACGATATAAATGCTCATTACAGATTACGGATTTTTGCTACATCTCATTCCAGATTACTAGGAAACTAAGGATGGAGAAACTGAGAAAATAGCCCTATTTTGTCAGATATTTCAGACAATTAAATCTTTCCTTGCTTCACTTTCTAGACAACTTAAGGGAGAAAGACTAGGATAATGAAGAAGAAAATTTCAAACGGAAATCAAATAACAGGCGAACTCGAAAACAAACCTGTAAGACAAAGAGTCAAAGAGAAGAAAGTAATGAAATTCCTTTGCTTGCTTCTCCCTCCACAATGTAAGCAAGAAAAACCTTAAACCAAATCCATAGACAGCAGATGAAAATGGAAGATCAATCCAAACTCAAAGGATCTAGCCCATTTCAGCACTAACCCACCAAACACAGCATGAGAGATTAACCAACACTCACTAGAACAGCGACAACACTTGAAGAATCACGCATCCGACATTACAATAGCATCCTTAAATACCATGCACATAGAAGCGGAGGAAAACGATAGCATACCTCGGAGACTGCAACAGGAGTGAAGCCTCGTAACTATTGAAAGAGACCGGGTTACCGCTGAAGGAAGTTAAATGCAGAGAATAGGTGACAAAAACTTAAAAAGAAAAATCTTAAGAAGCTTATAAAGATTGGTGATTGATGACCACATATGAAGGAGGTAGTCAGTGACAGTCTGTCAGAAGTCTGGTTCGAGAAATACTGGAGACAGATGGAGAAAGAAAAGAAAATGTAAAGATGCACAGTAAGGAAGAGAGACAGGTTAAAAAGTTGGAAGTGGATAGATTTTGCCAACAGAAGAGACGTTGGAGTGCCCGAAATGCCACCCTTCTCTGTCAGTTTTTATGTGGGATATTACTGGCTGATTCATTCGTTCTTCCTAATTGAGTATTGTTGTTAAAGTGGCATAAATAATCATTAAATGCTCATATTTCTATTTCCTTGTATCTTCTGTGGCTGCAAAGGCATTTAAAATGAGATAGTCCAACACAAAAATTGATATTTCAGTTAATCTTTATACATATAGACCAAATAAAAACAATCGGAAGATAAGGAGTTAACATATGAAAACCCAATAGCCGCCAAAATGTGGAATAACAAGTCGCCAAGGATATTTAATTTTTCTATCACATGATAGGTATGTTTCGATCTTATCTTCAGGATTTCTTTTTTATAAATTATAAAATAAATTTTCATTCAAGTAATTAGGCAGTAAACATTGAGGGCATTATGGTCATCAAGAACATATTTAAAAAAAGAATAAGGGTATTATGGTCAATCCAACCAAAACCCAATGATTGAAGACAACAAAAGGAACTGTTTGACAACGGGGGGTGCGAGGCTCTTGCTTACACAGTGGGGACCACTTTCTTACATGTCACAGGTGGGGTGTGTCGTTTTCTCCCTCTGACGTGGCAGTAGCAACTCAACGTGGGTGGTTCTCAACCAACCAAACCAACCTTCACACGTAAAAAATAATGGGCCCCGCCTTCACCACGTACGCCAACTGTTTCTGAGCTGTCACAACATGCGTTGATGATACAGTGGTCTCCTTGTTTCTCCCATCTCGACCGTTGGATCGAGGTGCCCAATCATTTTCCACGTTCTGGGACCCAAGCTCCATGTCTCTCTGTGTTCCTTCTTCTGTAATTTTGTGGGTGGTGCGTTGTATTCAGGTTCGAGAATGACCACTGAATAAGTTGAGTTGCATTAAACTTAAATTATGAATAATTCAGTAATTATTTTTTAATATATTCAAAAATTGAAAAAGCGGCATTTGAATTAAGAACATATCATTGTATTTGTACTCTACTTTTTACAATAATACACTTTTGGTATCAGAATGACTTGATAATGTTTGGATTAACTTCAGATATGACCATCTACCAAATTGTTGCTTACATATTACTATCATATCCGGAAAGCATAAGCAAATTGAGATCTTCCCTAAAAAGATATATTTGAAAGTTCCAAGCAACTTAATCCTTTTTTTTTCCCAATCGTGCTTGTACATATAGGTGAACGGATTTCGGGTATGGTGTCTTGTTTTTTCGAGCTATTGAAATGTTTGTCTTTAAAACTCACTAATGCCAATAATTGGAAAGGACAACCGTTGTTCCTAACGAAGGTAAACGTTGGCTGTCTATGATTGTTTTTCAACCTTCTTTTGCCTATTTTTGTGAAGAAATTAATTTTTAATAGGGTGATAGCTTAATGATTTTTTTTGGGTTAAAGAAAAAAATATTTACAGTCGTGATACTCCATATATAGTATTAATATCATATGTTATATGGGAAGTGGAAGACTATCAATGACTATATTAGTCGTTTTAATAAATTTTGATTAATCAATAGATTACCCTCTTTTCTTCTCTCTTATCTTTCTCTTTAATTTTTTTCTTCTATTCTTCTATTAAACACTTTTTATGTTATAAATTGGTATAAGAGTAGTTGACTTTTTATGGTAGAAAAATTATGATCATAACTGATAGAATTATGTCACAAGACGTAAAAAAGGTGAAAGAAAACTTAAATGAAACACGAAAGAAATATGCAAAAATGGATGTTGCAATTATAACATCAAAGTAGTCAATAAATATTGAAGGGAGGATTCATAAAATTACTATCATCAAACAATTATATCCTACTTAAATGATTTTATGAAATAAAATTCCCACCATCAATGCCAAGGACTTAGAAAGTTGGACATTTAGGTCTAAGTAATTTTTATGATACGTTGAACTCTAACTGATGCATATTATAAGAAAGGCTTTGGCAGAATACCAACTATACGCATGGACTGGATTGACAATGGAAACATCTAAGGAGGGTATATTATTGCCTTGGAGCAGAAATCGAGAAGTCTATGGTCAAAGATCCTATGGGAAAATTAAAGGAATTCAAGCATTTATATTCAATCAAGAAATATTGTATCAAGTTTGATTTTTTTTAATCTCACAAATTAATCATGCCATAACCATGTTTGGTCAATTCGTTCTTGAAAGGGTTGAAATTTTTTTGTTGTGGTTTTGATTTTTGATTTTTGTTTTCTATTTTTGGTTTATGTTTTTTTCATAAAAATACAAAAACTTGTTTGATAGAGATTTGTAATATAAAAATTGAAATAAAAAATCTGTTTGGTTGAGATTTGTAATATAAAACTAAAAAAACATGTTTGGTTTTATCATCGTGTTTCTATTTTTGTAATTATACTCTTATGTTATTAATTTTAATACAATATATTATATTTTTAAATTAATTAATTATCATTATAGCTAAAATTAAAATATATGCAAATAAAAATTTTACACATTAATTGTACATAATAAAATTCTATAAATTAGAAAATTATATTAAGTCATTCTAATTAATATAAGATGTACATCATATTACAATTCTTGATAACATAATAGTACTATCATTTACAAAAAGAAACATTAACCAATTATAAATAATATAATCACTTCACATTTGTTTAACAATTTTGTCTCACTTCTATGACATACCTCAAAGTTGTACCAGAGTGATATTATTCACCACTTGAGAACTTGCATTTTCATTTTAACTTTTCCTAATTTGTTCTTCATTTTTAGTACAACTATCAAATAATTCATCGCTTTGTTCATACATTCTAATATAATTATGTATAACATAACAAGTAATAACGATATATTTGTGTTTCTTCATATCATAGCTCGACATGTTTTTAAGTATAGAGAATCTTGTTTTTAGAACGCCAAAATATCTTTCAATAACATTTCTTAATGAAGAATGCCTGTAGTTAGACATCATTCTTCCTTTTCGATTGTTCACCTTATAAGCAAGATCTCTTCTACAATGTTAGAATGTGTCTTCTTTGCCTTTTTATTCTTAGGGGATTTCTTCCTCTTAGATGGAGAACTTATATCTTGATCTTGTTTTTCATTATACAAGTAATCTTCATCAACATCATTTCCATGTTCCTCTTCTATACTATTCGATGGAGATTTAGTTGATGGATGTTCATGCACACCAGTTATAGTAGTATCTCCAAAAATATGATACAAGTCTGAAAATTTCTTACATCATTTTTTTCTTGAATCTATGAGTCATTTTATGCACCTATAATGATGAAAAGGAATATGAGAATAAATATTATATATTATGAAATATTAATAAAACAAAGACATAATATATCTTAAATAGATTTTCCTAACATTCAATTGTAACATTAACTTCACTAGTAAAGGGCTTGTAGCCTATTCCTATTTCTTTAGGTAAGTTCTTGAAAATTTTCAATCTAGCCCTTATTCCATTATACTTATTCTTCAATTGAATATCAATATACTCCTTATTGCATTTTGTTTGAAGCCCTACCTTAATATTCTTCCAAACAAATTTGGAAAAGGTAGTAGTTGTTTGATTTTCCTTCTTCACTTCTTCAACTATCAAGGAGATTAAATACATCTCTATGGTATCATTCCATACTCCATCTTTTTCATTTATTTCCACATAATCATTGGAATCATTCATATTATTCAAACCTTCCATCACTAAATGTAATAACAAATAAGTGATATCAATCACAACAATTTCTACAAAGTATTAAATGCTAAACATGGTTCAAAATAAAAATGAGACAAACACAATAATTTCTGTAAAATATTAAATACTAAACTTGGTTCAAAATAAATATGAGACAACCATATTAAATGTTAAAGCATGGAAATGATAGACTAAAAATAATGGTCTAAATTTGATTCTATAGCATAAAAATAAAGGTGTAAATTTAAGCAAAGTCATAATATATGCATGATAGTCAAACTAACGACTCACCATTTGACCCCACTCCGATCATAATTGATGTATTTAATAGAAATGTAAAAGCTAAAAAACATCATCATTCCTCAGATGCTCTTGGATGATAAGCTTCGGTGTAGACTTTGTTTTCTTCATCATCTTCTTTTGGGTTTCATGTTTTGTTCAATGGGTGCATTGATTTGGTGAAATAAGAGGGAAAAACATATGGAAGTTCTGGTATTATTAGCCTCTGCGTGTTAACTCGTTGTTTTGGATTGTTTCTCCATATCAATAGCTTCCTGATGTGTAATCTTGGGAAACTGATTTCTTTTCGATGAAATACAAGTAAATGATATAACAGAGGAAAGAAGATTATTTGGATGATAAAACAACGTTTGTTCTACGTTCTTAGATTTTTTTTCTTCAATAAATATAAGTTTTAAGTGGTGGGTTAAACTTGAAGTTTCATATAAGTTGTTTTTTCTTTTTGTTCTTTTACTCCCAACTCTTTCGAAGTTTGGTTTGATAGTTTATGTTCCATTTTTTCTTGGAGCAACAGAATCCCTTGAGCTTTCTTTTCCCTATCCTTCTCAAAAGAGGTTGATCCACCCATACTCAAAAGAGGTTGAAGAAAGGAGATAGGGTTTAGACGATTAGCTTCGGTGCAGCCTTTAAATGCAATAGCTATTTGTGTGAAGTGGTGAGGGACTTAAACGAGGGTAATAATGCATAGAACGATTTTATTTTTGAGTACCCACCAGATTATTTCGCTAACCTGACACCTTTGTAGTTATAAAGTTATCCCTGAGCACTGTTTGGTGAGAAACACAAGAAGGGACTCTCTTGTCAAAGAAAACAGTGGTTGATGAATTAACAAATTAGTTTTAATTATGCTACAGTAACATGTGCATGTTTACTTAGCATAACCGTCTTGCTCTGTAGCATGATCATCTTGCTTTCTTTCACTTCTCTTGTGTGAAGACAAAGACGATTGGAAGAGAAGGTGATGGACATGACGTGTAGTTTATGTTTCAACATAAATAACAACAATAACAAATCAAACAACAGGTTAAAAAACACACATAAGAAGATATGAAAACAAACCTAGGCATTGCAAACGGCAGAAACAAAGAAGACGACAGAAGACATAGAGAAACCTGTTTTTGTGAAACAAAAAATATGTTTTCAAAATAGATGAAAACCTGATTTTTACGTTTCCATATAATTTTTGTCTTTTTTTTAAACAAAAATGTAAACATGTTTATCCAAACATGTTTTTAGCATTTATTTCTAATTTTATGAAAATAATAACAATTTTTTTTTTAAAAATGGAACCAAATAGAGGTTAAGTATATAGTGAAATAAAATGGTGAAAAGAGGAAGGAGAAGCATTAGTAGGAGTGGATTAAAAATATAAGGAGCAGCAACTTCCTATTTATTTCTAAGAAATGATAGGTATACCTTTTATAAAATTTCAAAAAAAGTTAGGTAGATGTAAAGGCAGAACTATATGCATTTTGATTAATCGAGTAAATATAATTTTGTGAATGAAAAAAATTATGAGTAAAAGATAATATCAAGTTGAAGACATTAAACATGTGACCATTATAGTGGGAGGTGGATTAAAGAACAAATGTAACAAAATATGTAAGAACCTTTGTTAGGTAATGAATAATCAAAACTTTGAAACCGATGCATATATTATTAATATTAGAGGTGGTGATATGGCGTTGGGTATTTAGTGACTTTCTTCGCTAGATGATGTGATTTGTAATTACAAAAAAGAGATGATGAGATTCAAATGGGAAGGAAAGTTAAGGGAGCTATATAGTGAAGTAAAGGTGGGATAATTATAACTTCTTTTAGACAAGTAAAGAAATTGTTAGAAGGAACCAATGTAACTTGTCAATTTTTATCTGTTACCAAAGAATGATAGATTAATGTGGGTTAAATCATTATAATGCACATATTAGGGAATGGAAATGACATTAACAGTATAAAGACTATTAGTGAAGTTTTAAGAGGCTCTTAGTGAATTATTGAAAGCATATAATGATGTTTTTGAGGAGGGGTTTCATATTTAAGAGGGCATGGTCATCGTATTATGTTAAAGGAAAGAGTTGAGAATATTAACTTGTGACCCTAACAATAGTTTGGAGTCTGAAAGCAAGCTATAGAAGAATTGGTGTGGGAAATGCTTCAACAAGGAGTCATTTAGCAAAGTGTGAGCCCTTTTTCATCTCCTGTTGTGCTAGTGAGAAAGAAAGATAATACATGAATATTTATGTATTGATTACAGAGAACTAAAAATAAACAATGAATAATAAGCTTCCTATACCATTGATAAAATAATTGTTAGATGAATTGAATAGGATCAATTTGTTTTTTGAAATTGATTTGAAGGTTATATACCATATGTAGAAATTTTAATTTTTTCTTTTTTCTTTTTTAATAATTTTTTAGTTATTGTTTGTAAAAAATTTAAATTTAAATATATTATAAATATAAAATTTTATTTTAATTATTGATTTTGTACTTTGGTTCATGTTCTTTAATTACATTTAGATTTACTTTCTTGTTTATATTTTTAAACCTTTTCTCTTCTTTTATCTCATTCAATTTGCTTTATTACTTAATTTTGATTCTTAAGTATTGTTGGTGTTTAGGGAATTTTGGGTCAATTTGCTAGTATAATTAAAACTTTGAGTTAAGAATTAAGCACCTGAAAATTTCTAGGCAAAAAATAAAGAATTTTCATAAAGATTAATTTGTAAATGAAAAGGAATTGAAATGCAAAAACCAAAGGAAAAAGAGACTGAGGTGATGTTGAAGGAAGAACCATATAAACGAGTATTAGACTTTGTTCTAAAACACATGGTATTTAGTGAAGAAAATGACATAGTATAGGCCCAAAATGTAAGAAGAAAAAGGGTTAGAAAACGATAGTGTTAAATGTAGGGCACAAATGCAAAGCACATCAAAATGACAATTGAACATAAAGGAAACAATGTACTCAGAAAAAGAGGGGCAATACATTTTGTCAAAAATATATTGTCTAGAATAGGAGTCAACATGCAAAACATTTATAGCCTATTATCTCTCTCACTCCCCCAACATGTCTTATTATGAATGAATGCTTTCTTTTGATAAGGATTGAGAATTTGGTCCATTAAATGTGTGAAAATGTGATAGAATAGGGAGTGTGTGTCCTCTTAGAGAAAATTTTTATCTTTGTCTTCCCTCTTATTTGCTGCTTCACCATTGTACATCACTATAGGACACAAATTAACAAACTTTAGCAGTTGATGGTTTTTCATGTAGATTTATCTCCATGGTTAATTCAAAGGATATTTAATGACCCTGATGTTATGGGTATTTACCATATAACTAATTCTATTTCAACTTGTGATCTTGATTTATTTACATTTTAGGATTTAAATAAATGGCTAAAATATATTAAACTTGTGTGTTTTCTTAAAGAGATGAAATTGACATTCCATATGAACCCTTCTCAACCAATTAATTTTTTCAACCTTTCCTCAGCTTGTAATGCAACAATTGATAAACATTATTGTTCTATAGAGAATAACCAAAGGAGAATATTGCTCTTTAACATTTCGTAAAAGGTTAAGTTAGCCATGTCGTTATCTTTGATACCATTACACTTTAATGTTTAAAAAATAACATTATCTATACCCAATAACCTAACTTTGTTAAGTTTCTATTAGGTCTCCATTACTGGGTTGTGAACTTATCCAATGATAAGAGCTAATTAGGTTATATTTTTAGAATACTTATGAGAGCATTTTGGCTTGTGTTCAGATGAATTTTATATGATTTGGTACTTAATATGGCTAATATTTTATTTATAAGATTTGTTTTAGTTCTCCATTGAATTAGGAACAAATTTGAACAAGCTAGAGCCAAAATGGAGAAGTTTTAGGATGAATTTGGATAAACACAAGTTGAACATAAACCCATGTTTAGAACATATATCAAACATGGTCTTACATTGCCACATAAACAACATGGCTTGAACACAGAGTTGTGTTCATGGCCTTCAGGCTCGTGTTCCTAAAATGAATCCTCAAATGCATGGTTGAGGAGTTACTAAGCTAACATGACTGTAATATAGACCCATGTTAAGGACCTATATTAGAGGTAATTTTTATATAAATTAGGATTTTCTAGAACTGTGAGAAATATGGGAACAACACTGGTTCAACTATTTAAATTTTTTTAGGTTTTCTAAGAATAAAATGGACTTTTGGAGAATTAAACGAGGGAGACCAGAGAGTAGCCATTAAAGGTGGAATTAACAACAAGAGCAAGAACAACAATAACTACAACAACAAAAAAACAACAAACTAGTAAAAATTCTGCTGATACATAAGGTTTAGAGAGATCCAGTAGTATGTAGCCTTACTTTTAATAAGTAGAGAAGTCGTTTCGATAGACCCACATTAATATATATGTGAAATATACATATATATAATAAAGTAAATAAATAAAATAGACATAAAAGATATTAGTAATAAAAATAAATAAATAAAAATAAAAATAAATATAAAATAAATATTAAATAAGGTAAAGAATAAAGAATAAAAATAATAAAATAAATAATAAAATAAGAAGATAAATACATAAACAAGAAAGAAGACAAATAAATAAATAAATAAATCAAACAAGCCATTATGAGAAAATATTTAGGCTAAGTAAGAAAAAGTTTAAGCTAAATAATTAAGAGGAAAGTACCACACATTAAAATTTTAAGCTAAGTATAAGATATAAGACTTGTAAAAAAAAGTTTAAAAGACCTAAAAGAAAGAGAAAAGCCTTCTATGTGAGATCTTTTACTTGTATCATAGTACGCTAAAGTTTTTTATTGAGTATCATGTCCTCGATAAGTTCTAACAGATCTATATCATTATTAATTACCTCTCTCTAGTTCTTCTTTAGCTTTCTTTTTTTTTTTCTCTTACAATTTCTAAAGTACAATTTTTTTCGCGTCTTCATACTGGAGTGTCAAGTTGTCTTCTTTTAACATATCCGAACCACCTAAGACTTCTCTTTGAATTTTTCAATAATATTAGCCACCTTTACTTTGTCTCTTACTATTATATTCCTGACCTTATCTTTTATAATAAGGTTGCACATCCAAAGGAGCATCGTTATCTCCGCCTCCATTAACATATTGCTATGCACCTATTTGATGGGTCAATACTTTGACCTATAGAGCACGATCTGCTTAATTGTTAAAAGGTAAAATTTATCTTTTAGCTTAAGTTATATATTTTTTGTCATATAAGACTCCTGACGCTCTTCTTCATTTAAGCCACCCTAATATGATACAATAAACTATGTCTTCATCGATCTCTCCATTGTTTTGGATGATAGATCCTAGATACTTAAAACTCTCTTTTTGCAGTATAACTTATGAACTAATCTTTACCTCCACATCTGAAGCCACCTTTGGCTCGAAAAGTTACAATATAAACATTTAGTCTTAGTCTTACTCAATTTAAAGTCCTTTTATTATAAAATATCCCTCTAAAGTCCTAGCTTGACATTGACGCCCTCTTGTCTCTTCCACAAAAACAATAGTATCATCCTTTGGATATTTTTGGTGAGCTCATCCATCATTATTGTAATATAAAAAGGGGTTCAATGAAAAACCTTGGTGTAGACCAATATAGATAGAAAAATGTTCTTTATCTCCTCCTATCGTCCTTGCTCTAGTCTTTACACCTTTAAACATCCCTAACTCGTATACAGGTAATAGAAACTCCTTTAGCTTTTAAACACCTCTACATAATTTTCCTAGGTACACTGTTATATGCCTTCTCTAAGTTAATAAAAACTATGTGTAGGTTGCACTGTCTTTCCCTGTAATACTTCATTAATCTTCTGAGGAGATATAAAGCTTCTATCGTGGAACTTTTTGGTACGAAGCTAAACTAGTTTTCCTAGATAGGAGTATCTTTTCTCACTCTCCTCTCAATCACCTTCTACTATAAATTTTTGGTCTAGCTAAGTAGTTTGATGCCTCTATAATTGTTACAACTTGGATGTCTCCTTTGTTTTTGTATAAAGGAATTAGCATACTAAGTCTCCACTCCTCCAGTATTTAGTATACTTAAGGATCACATTAAAAATCTTAGCTAGCCAAGTAAGCCACTTCGTTTAGGCTCTTCAACACATTTATGGGTATCTTTTTAGGCCATACTAGCTTTTCACTCTTCATCTCTCTCAAAGCTCTTTTAATTTCTTTCCTTGTAATATGTTGTCAACAAGTAAAGTTACAATGCCTCTCGGACGTGCTAGTATCACCTAAAGAGATGTTGTCCTCTGTGCCTTCATTAAAAAGGGTATAGAAATATCTTTGCTATCTTTTCTTTATGTCATTTTCAACCACGAGCACTGTCCTGCTTCATCTTTTATGCAACAAATTTAATATAAGTTTATCTCCTTTTATTCCCTAGCTCTCACCAACTTAAATATATCATTTCTTTATCTTTAGTTTCTAATCTTTGGTATAAATTTTTTAAGCTCTATTTTTGGCTTTTGAGATTATCTTCTTTGTCTATTTCCTTGCTAATTTACAAGTTTCTCTATTAACTACTCTCTTTACCTCTATAGTGCTATTTAATAGAGTTTTATATGCACTGTTCTTGATCTTAACCTTTTCTTGTATATCTTCATTCCAACATCAAGGATTTATCTTACTACCCATAGGCCCTTCAGAAACACCTAAGATTTCTTTAACTATATTCTTTAAAAGAGTTGCTACTCTTTCCCACATATGGTTAGCATCAATTTATATTCTTCTCCATATGTTACTTCATCCCTAAATTATTCCACTGTATCTCCTTTCAGAATCCACCATTTGAATTTGGTTCACCTCTTAGGACTTCTCTTCATCCTCCAAACCTTAATTATAAGATCCATAACCAATAATCTATACTGAGTTGATAATTAAGCATTAGGTATCACATTACAATCCTTGTAACTAGGTCGATTGCTCCGACTTATAAGGAAGTAGTACATTTGAGTTTTCATGGTTCTACTTTTAAAGTTCACCATATGCTCCTATTTTTTATTAAAAAAAGAAATAGCTATTACTAACTCAAACGCTACCACAAGATCTAACAAAGCAGTCCTACTATCATTCCTATCACTATACTTGAAACCCCCCATGAGCCCATGAATATCCGTCTAAGATTACCACTACATGACCATTAAAGTCTCCTTTTAGATTAACTCTCTCATCAGGGAGGATCTGTTAAATCACCTCATCTAGATCTTCCTAAAATTAGAGCTTAAGTTGTTTGTCAAACCCTACTTGAGGTGCAAAAGCATACAACACATTAAAAACCATACCTTTCACTACAATCGTTAAGGATATAATCTATCATTACAATCTTTACCCCATAATATGATGTATGAGTTCCTTTACCACTAAGATACCTAACCCATTATATTATCTAGAACGCCTTAAATACCAAAGTTTGAACCCATTAATCTATTATACTTTAGCCCCTTTCTAATTTGTCTACTGGATGCATGCTATACGAATATTATATCTGTCTAAAACTTCCACTAATTCTAAAGACTTCCTTGTAAGGGTCTCGACGTTCAAAGAACCTATTCGTAATCTGTCAACATCTTCTCTTCTTTTAGACCCAAAACTCATTAAAGGACTAGCTTTTGCTCTATCATCAGAAGTTAAATTCATCATTCCTACCCTAATGCTCAAAACAATCTATAGAAGACAAGCCCAATAATCCCCTAAAAGACTTTAATATTACTTAAGAAAGGAAACAAAGATTGATCTTAAATCCCAAAAATAGGCACTGCACTAAAAGGCTGTGAAAATCACAAGTACATATAATTGTAAGCAAATGAAAATTTCATGGTCCAAAATTTGAATAGGTTTCTGTAGAATGTTAAAATATAGCACTAGATAGTTAAAAAGAACAAACAAAATATTTAAAATTATAAATGCAAAAGAACTTAAATGATCACAACATGAAAATAATAGTTCAATAAAGACTAAAAAAATGAAATCCTAACACCCAAAGAGCAACGAAGCAACCATGAGCAATCACAACATGAAAATAATCACAAGTGTATCCAATAAAGAAGAAAATTTTATGAGATGCCAATTAATCGAAGAAGGTAAAACAATCAAATCGATTTGTTCTGTTTAAGAAGCCATACACTAGCTCTATATATTGTCATTGAAGTTAACACCACTTAACATAAATTCCTTAATTGTGGGGCTCACTTCAAATATACAAAAAAAGAAAACAAGGCACAAGGTTTTCTAAAAGCCAGATGAGGAAATGTCTAGAAGAGGATTGAAAATAACAAAAATTATGCAATTCTTGACTAGATCTAGATAAAATGAGGGATACTCGAATCATTGACGAAAGAACAATCAATCAACAAAAAGTTGACACAGTCTATAATGTTTGTATAAAATAGAAAGCCACAAAGGAACATTGTAGAATTTAAGATTTGAACCAATTGGACAACTAAAGACCCCCAGTAAAGGTCATAGAAGAAATCAAACACATGTTTTCCGGACTTGAAAATGAAAATCTCTCTGTTTCTCTAGACTTGTTGTAAGCTCGTTCCTACAATTAAAACAAAATTCACACAAAGGCTTCAACAACATCATCTTTTATAGAGGAGAGAATTTAACCCTTTAACAAAGAAAGATTTCTTTCGTCTTGTTTTCTTTCTTGATTGTTGTTAGTTTCTTTTATCTTAACATGAACTAAGTTAGGCTAAATCTAGATGGGATAAACAATAGAAGCATTATTTTAAATTGATTCTTTTATTTAATGAAAGACTTAATGTTTATTACAGATTATTCATGAATATATATTACAGATTATTCATGAATATATATTGTAATTGACTTAAAATATGCTAGGAGATTATTCATTTGAAACTTGATTATCTATTAGTTGCTTCAATCTTTTTTTAATTTTGGTGTGGTATTTTATATTAGTTTAATTAATTAATCCTTTTTAGTTCAATCATCCATTTCATAAAATTAGATAATAAAAAGATGGTTATGGACCCAATAGATGTTGACATATATTTTCTAACTTAAAATTTTATTTTCTTATTTTTAATTATTAAAAATTAAAAAATAAAAAGATTATATTATATTATATTATTCTCTCTTTTTAATTTTCTCAACCTTACCCTGACCAAGCACTACTCTACCTTAACCTTTACCACTATCCTTTTCATTCACAAGTCACTTCTCTTCTCTATCTATAACTTGATTCTTCATTTACAAATTTATAAGCATTTGTATCAAACTTATACTCCAATCTCCCAACCACTTCTCTTCTATAAACCTCTATGGATTTACTCTAACTTTCTCAGCTTCCAAGCATAGATTTTATCAACACCTTAATTAAATCTTATAGGAGTACTCTTCTAAAAAAATTGACTCATTATACATCTTTGATGTAGATATATTTATTTAATTACCTTTGACAATTTTTAAAGAAGGATGAGAACTTTTGTTGAATGACTCTTTTAAATACTTCTCTCCAATTTTGTTTAAAGCTTATGTGTAGCGCCCCGCTTCCACTGCGACCCGCTCCCGATATCGTAGTGATATCCGAGTTCGAGCCCGCGGAAGCGACGTGCTAGCTCAGTCATTCAATACGGTCGGTATGAATGCTGCTCAAAAAAGAGACCCGACCGACACCGGTCGGTAGAGGCATAACTCACAGCCCAGTGGGTCGGTAATCAAAGCTCGGCCATT
>JANIJF010000005.1:65824110-65838077 GCA_024520955.1 Erythroxylum bequaertii
TGTTGATTTGGATATGTTGCTTCCGCTGCAAAATGATTTCTTAAAAGTTTTGAAATCTACCGTTTCTCCAAATAATGAATGCTTTCCTTTTCCGATCCAACAAAAATGACAGCAACGCAGAGTCCATTAGCAGAAAACGACATAGTAGCGACCAGAGAAAATAAACAAAACCACAGCAGCACTCTAGCATACTCAAAACGAAAGCACAAAGAAGACAAAAGCACAAGCAAAACGTAGGCAACATAAAGGAGATAAAACACAGAGAGCGAGAAAAAATGTTAAAGATGAGTAACAGACCAAAATTTCAACAAGGAAAAAAAAGCAGAAGTTGTAACCCAGCGTTGAAGAAGGGTCCAGAAGAAACAAAACTATTGAATTAGTAAAGAAGATAAAACGTTGACGCAACAGATAGACAGTCCAAAATGCAAGCAGAGAAGGAAAAAAATGCGTCTGCCAGAAAAATAAAATTGTCCCAAAGCGCAGTTGAAAAGAAAAAAGGAGGCGTGAAGGGTTGGGCAGAGAAAGAGTAGCTTTATGGTTAATTAAACAAACAACAATGATCGTTTACTTGTTAGTATTTGAGCAGAGGAATTGGAAGATGTTGAGAGAAGATTGCAATGCCACAGAGAGGAGAATTGCTTGAATAAGTGATTGTTCGCAGTTTCTTGAATAAGTGACTCCTCACCATATCTTCTGACTCCTCACCATATTAGAGGCGTCAACCAAAGCCTATTGCATCAAGAGAGGGAAACTCACAGAGTTTAACGAACTTCAAACTATAAATATATAATGCAAAAATCATCATCAATAGTCTATGGAAGCCCATAAATGTTATGCCCTAAGAAATGTAGACATAGAAGAACATCAAGAACATTGATTCGCCATAAGCTAAAAGAACGGGGGAAAATAACTTCTCAAGCATGTCATGATTTTAATAGAAAATATAATCATCATAAACAAATACTCTCTCTCTCTCTCTCTCTCTCTTAATCAATCAAAAACAATAATCTCAACTGTGCATTTTAGCATAAAAACAAGAAAATTAAATAAATTAAATAATTGAAGTAAGAGAGGATAAAGAAGAGTACTCTGTTCTGGTCAAGGACATCGACGATGACAATGAGTTTACTGTAGTCCTTGCCATAGTTGACGAGCACTACCCTTCTAATCTCCACATATCTCTTGAAAGGTCTTGAAATGAGCTTCGATGACCTCACAAGTCTTCTCATCGACCTTGATTTCCAACATCATAACATCGCCATAGGTAGGTGCTCCGACGAGCCTTGTGCCAACGTTAAGGTCATTCTTATTGAAGGAGTCGATGTTATGGGGGTTATTGAAATGGTCTACAACCTTCTCATGTACAAACGTAAGCGAAAGGGGAGGAGCGTCGGCTGTGCCAACTCTCTCACTGCCAGCATCTATCTTAAGATTCTCATCAAAGTGAAGTGGAGCATTAAACCGACTGTATGGTTTTCTAGGAGATCTATTAAATGGACTTAAGCAACTCCAATAATTTGGGTTTGTAGTTTATGTAGCAACTAAACAGTGATTCAAAAGGGACACATAGACGATCCAGATGATTTAGATTCAGATCTCACAACTATTCATTGTTATTTTTGTTTGGGTAAGCATAGCACTTCGTTGGATAAGGATTGAAGATGAACCGACTTAACATTATAGTTTAATTCCCCAATGTCATACCATTTTGACTTTGTGTAAAGGCCTAACATACAAGAAAAGATATTATGTTATATTCTCTTTATGATTTAACTTGTGTAATATTACTTAAAGCAATCTTTTAAGTTTTATTTTTAAATGACATCGTACTGTAATTTTAAATATTAAAAAATAAAAAATAATATTACAATTAAATAAAATTTAAATATCTTAATATATCTGCGTTGGCTCACGTCTTCACCTCGAGGTAACCTAGTTTAAAGAAAAATGAATATGTCATTTCTAAGACTGGATTTGTTTTGTTTTTTATTTAGGCTTAGCTATTGATTCCTTGGTAGCCCTAGTTGGCTCTTCTTCTTATTCATCTTATGTTAGTTCTTTATATACATTTAATTTATTACATATTTAAAATAAATAACTTTAAAATAAATTCAACATATAAATTCTTTAAATTCTAATGTATTTTTTACCCTTTCAAAAGGATAAAATCTCCAAAGCTTGCAATTTTACTTATAAAAATTATTCCTATGTTAAAAGAAAAATAATTTAGTCTACTATCATACGGAAGACTTTTAAATTATGAAATGTAAATTGTATTTCAATTGCAAATAATAGTAATTATTATTGTGAACAATACAATTATAATTATGACTATATTTATAATAAAGAAACTACATTCACAATATAATGTAACTTAAACTCAAACGTGATATGATGAATTTAAAACCATGCCTAACTAAAAGATGATCAGGGTTGGACTTGATAGTCCATTTTTTATATAATTAAATTTTGAATTAAATGAATATTAAATTAATTAATCATTTTTATGAGTGATGATGAGACAAATTTAGCAAGTGAAGGTGAGGAAGGCGATGATGATAATGATGGAGCGTTGGCAAGAACTTTGTTTTTAAATTTTGAATAGTTTAAGAGTTTTTCTTAGTATTTTAGAACAAAATTTTCATTATATTTAAACATTTATTTATTTTGATGAAATTTTAAAGTTATGTTTAACAAATATCTATTGATATGTAAAATATTACTTTTGGATTATCAAAATATGTAGTTTGAATATTTTATAAGAAAATATTTACATTTTTTGCAAATAATAATATTAAAGAAAAAAGTGACAAGTAGTTTCTAGTTCCTAAAATTCATACAATAGTGACAAAATTAATCATTAGAGTGGTTAATCTTAATATGTTATTATAACAAGAAATAGTTATTATTAATTTGTTACATCTATATTGATAATAACCTTTGTGACAATCAAGTGACAACAAAAAATTTCTTGTCACAAAAATTATGAATAGTAGTGACCATAGTGATATTTCTTCTTTTTTTTGACAATATTAAGTAGACACTAACTAATTGAATTTTTATTGAAAAAAGTTTTCTTCACAAAAATTAACTGTTTTGTCATGACAAGAATAAAATATTAGTAACCAAACTATGTTTTATTACAATTACAATTCATTCCCGTCAAAATTACTTTGGTGCCAAACCATAGATGCTTTTAATGACAGAACCTAGTGATAAAAGAAAATTTGACACTATTAATATATTGATAGTGACAATTTAATTGTAAAAGATGCTAAATTGTTACAATTCTCATTTTATTAGTGACAAAAAATAAATTATCACAGTTAATCCAAATAATAGTATTAATCAATTGTTTTGTCACAACAAACCTCTTATCTGTGACGAAATAATACTTAGGCACAAAAAAATTGTCACTAAATTACAAATGATAGTGACCACAGTTATAGTTTGGTGATTGTGACAATATTAAGTAGACACTAATTAATTGAATATTTATTGACAAAAGTTTTCGTCACAACAAGTAAAATATTGTGTGACGGTAAATTGTTTCGTCACAACAAGAAAAAATATTAATGACCAAACTATATTTTGTTACAAAAAATAGAAAATATTAGTTACCAGTTTATGTTTTGTCACAATTACAATTAATTCTCGTCAAAATTATTTTAGCGTTAAATTTCATAGGCTTTTAGTGACAAAACTTAGTGATAAAATAAATTTAAACACTATTAATATATTAATAGTGACAATTTAACTGTAAAAGATACTAAATTGCCACAATTACCATTGTATTAGTGACAAAATTATAAATTATCACAGATAATCCAAACAATAGTGTCAATCAATTGTCTTGGAACTAAAAATCTTGTATTTGTGATGACAAAAATAGTTAGTCATAAAAAAATTGTCACTAAATTACGAATAGTTGTGACCATAGTTATATTTCGGTTATTGTGACAATATGAAGTAGACACTAATTAATTGAATATTTATTAACAAATTTTTTTGTCACAATAAGTAAAATATTGTGTGACAATTAACCGTTTCGTAACAAAAGGAAAAAAGATATTAGTGACCAAACTATATTTTGTCATAACAAATAGAAAATATTAGTTACTAACATATGTTTTGTCACAATTACAATTTATTTTCACCAAAATTATTTTGACGCCAAAGTACATAGGCTTTTAATGACAAAACTTAGTGATAAAAGAAATTTTGACACTATTAATATATTAATAGTAATAACTTAATTGTGAAAGATACTAAATTGTCACAATTACTATTGTATTAGTGGCAAAAAAATAAACCATCACAATTAATCCAAATAATAGTGTCAATTAATTGTCTTGTCACAAAAAAACCTTGTATTTGTGACGAAATAATAGTTAGTAACAAAAAAATTATCACTAAATATCTTAACTCTTGTAGTGTAAGTAATATTTCATGTAAGATATTCATAATCAGATCAATTTAGTAAACTTATTTTTTAATAAGCTCCAACATGTTTGTTTAAGTATCTCTATACTTTACTTTATGAGATCAATTACTTTCTTTATAAGAAAGAAATATAAAATGTGCCAGTTTTACTATTTCATTTATATTCTGTCTGGACGAAACTACAACTAGAAATAATTTAATAATAATATAAAAATGCAAATTAAATATCATAATTATAATATCATCATAATTTCAATTACTTAGTAATAATTTCAGAGATTTTATCTTTAGTATTAAAAAATCAAATGTAATTGATAAAATATATAAAAATAAAGAATACCTTTATTAATCAAAATAATAATGTTATACATAAAATTGCAACCAAATAATTGGATAAAAGGGCATAAACTAACACCGTTAACAACTACCCTCAAATTTCTGATGGCCATTCTGGGCGTATATTGCAATGAAGGAATAAGGCGGCAATTCGGGAATTAAGAAAAATGGTCTGATGAATACAATGGCGGTACAGCCTGATCTCCAACAATGTCAACCTTACTGACAAAGTTACAGAAAAAGAAGACAATGAATGATACAAGAGGAAGCAACTAAAGTGCAGAGCTTTGTACATACGACAATGCTTTTGGTTTCGTGGATGTATTATTGCCACATGTTGTATTAAAAGAGAAATATTATTAACAGCTACATTAGTCGTTGGAATTACTGTTATAATGACTTTTGGCCAATTAACTGATTTCTCTCTCTCATCTCTTTCTTAATTTATTTTTAACATTTCTGTTAATCACTTTTTGTGCCATCAATCTTAATTCAATTATATCAAATCATGCTCTTTCAACGTGAGTTTTTTTTTATGGTCATAATAAGAATGCAAGTTAATAGAATTATGAAACTAAAGTAACTTGAGAAAATGACAAGCTATGTAATATACTCGGGAAAATTTTCACGTATCATAGGAGAAGGACGAGACTGTTTTGTAATCTGTGAATAACAAAACATTTTGATGTTGGAACATAAAATGTTCAGTGAAGAAGATTCTGAAAGAAGCTTCTGCATGTTCTATCCTTTTACTGGCTTGAAAATGTACCCTAACAATTGTAGAAAATGTTGAACTTCAACTTGGAGTAAGTGCTCGAAAGAAATAAAAGAGGAGCCTTATTAACATGTATCAACAAACTGGGAGTGCCTCTCTAAATCCAATCCCAAAATTCCTACCCTGCATGCCATTGTTACCCAGTTCTGCATTGCCTTTCTGCATCATTGCTACAAACTCATTGTAATCTATTCGGCCATCCTGTAAAATGACAACAAAAGTATTATTACTGGAATTTACAATTCATTATCTATCAATCCTGAAAAGAATGCATCTTGAAGTTCATTTACTTCAAATTCAGACAATCACAGTCATCAAGTTGGAATCTCAGAAGGCTAATGAAATTATTGCTTCAAATAGAAAAATATCAGGTCTATGATTGTGTATTCATTCTGCACGTAACAAATCAGCAGATGAAACGATGAATTTGTGGTATCAATCCTGTAACTTTCTCTAAACACGAAATATACTTACATTATCTTGATCAACTTCTCGAATCATTTCTTCCAAGTGAACATCCTCCATGCCAAATTCTTCACAGGCTTGTTGAAGCTCATCTAGAGTAATATAGCCACTACCATCTTTGTCGAAATATGAGAAAGCTGCAAATAGATGATCATCTCTTTGAGCTTTGTTGAGATGCAGCGTGGCAGCTATGAACTCCCCGTAATCTATCGTTCCACTATTGTCAATATCAGCCTGCAAGTACAATGATGTAAAATTCAGAGATATTTTGTTCTAACAGGATAGCAGATTCTCTCTCATTTCATTTTTCAACTTTCAGATATACAATCTTTAGAGTCGGATGAACTTAATTGGGATGTCCGTCAAACTGGATGTAAATAGAGGTTACATATATTTGTTGTATGTGCAATCCTAGGTTAATCAAAAGAGTACGACTACCATACAGGGGTTTTACATAAAAGCAAACGACTGTTGATCAAAGTGTAGGGAAGTTCTTTTTAGTTTGCTAGTATAGATAGGATTTGATTTTTTTAAATGGAGAATTTCTCTGAGGTCACATTTTCTTTGAATTTTCCTAACTTTAAGGAATCACAAAAACATTATCCATTTAGTAACTCAAAGCTAAACTGTACAGATAGAAAAAAATGAATCTGAAGCATGTATAATCACAAACGATTTTGGTGATTCTTACCGCCTGCATTAGATCATATATTTCAGACTCATCCAGATTAGCTCCAAATCTTTTTAGTCCCACTTTGAGTTCTTCAAAGGTAATTTGACCGCTATTGTCTGTGTCAATCGCCTTGAACATTTCTCTTAATCCAGCGATTTCCTCTTCTGAGAGGCTCTCAGCAATTACCTACGAACAATACATGAAAATTACATATGGAGATTATGTTACTATTTTTTATAATAAAGAATCAAGAGTGAAGAGAATACAAAGAGTTAAATCACTATGGAGTAGCTTCATGAAGCTTACTCTAAGAGCCATTTTCTTCAGCTTGTTCATTGCCGAGAAATGTGTCAACCGTGTTAGGACTGCAGAATCAAGAGGCCTGTCTGGAGCTACCCCATCTTCCTGCACCCAAGGGTGGCCTGCAAGGAACTCGAAGATTAAATCACAGGAGCAAAGCCAAAATATCACATTCCCACAGGAGAACTTTAAATGACAGCTAAAACATCATTCTCGAATGATCATGCAATCTTCTGGAGCAATCAAACGTTCAAAGAATTCATTTTCCAGTAGAAGCCACCTTTCACTTTGGCAATCCAAGCAGAAGTGACAAAATGATGCACTCCAAAATGTGCAGGATGAGGAAGATAGATGACTACTTCACTATACTTGTCTGGTACCTAGTACCTAACGCATTAACCCAGGTGAAAGCTTGGCTTAAATTGGACAGTGAATTTGGTAACATCTCTTTGGATCACCTTTCCTCTGTTCTCATCTTTATAATATTTTTGGGTTGATAGACAAACAAAAGCACCAATGATTGGAGTAACTTTTTTTCAAATAATTCTAAACTTTGTATGGCCAAAGAGGCTTTAGAGGTAACTGCAGTAATATGCATGCAAATGAAGGAAATTTGTGAAAGACAGCAACTTACACAGAACTTCATGAGCTCTAATCCGCCTTTTCGGGTCCCTCACCAGCATTCTTCTGACCAGATCTTTAGCACTTTCTGAAATATTAGGCCAAGGATCTGACTCAAAATCCAGCTGACCATGCAAAACCTCTTCAAATATCTCCCGCTCAGATTCTGTGGTGCAAGGAGCACTAGACCATTAAAATTGCAAGAAATTTCTCAAAATTAGAATTTATAGATTGAGAAAATAAATGAAGATAGGGGACCAGATTCTCTGTCCAGTTTTATGGTGTCTTATCGTGTCCAATAAATCTCAGCCATTTATTTATGCGGGTCCCGTGTAGGCTCCACATAAATAAATGTAGGGCCCTCATAAATAAATGGCTGAGATTCACTGGATACAATAAGACACCATAAAACTGAACAGAGGATCTGAACCCTGAAGATAGATACTTGTATGCCCTTACCAGCCCAGAATGGAGGCACCCCACTTAAGAGAATGTAAAGCATCACTCCGGCGCTCCAAACATCAGCTTCTGGCCCATAATGCTTGACAAGAACTTCAGGTGCAACATAGTATGGGCTTCCAACCACATCAGAGAAAATCTCTCCTGCAATTTGGGACTGACATAATTAGCCTCAAGTAGCAGAACTAACTTAACTCACTGGAGACCACTCTCTAATTTGAGAGAGAAGATCCCAGAATATGTATGACGTAATCATAATTCCTTGGATTAAGTTAAGACATCATTGCTGATATGAGAAAATTGAAAAAGATGACTCAAATTATATTTGTATCGAGTTCCCAGGGCTTATCAAAAAGTACCAGGCTTGAAGAACACGGATAGTCCAAAATCTATGGCCTTCAGAGGTGAATCCTCCTGTTCATTGATAAAAAGAAAGTTTTCAGGCTTGAGATCACGATGCATGACTCCCAATGAATGACAGGCTTCAATAACAGTAACTATAGTCCTTGTGAGTGCCGCTGCTTTTCTCTCTGTATAATGACCTCGCTTGATAATTCTATCAAAAAGCTCACCCCCTACACACAATTCCATCACAACATGGACAGCCACAGCATCCTCATAAGCCCCTTTGATCGAGATAACATTAGGGTGTCCTGACAAGTGATGCATTATCTCTATTTCCCTCCTAACATCCTCCACATCATCCATTGTCAATAGCTTCCTTTTGGCTATGGACTTGCAAGCATACTGTTTTCCTGTTCCTTTCTCAGTGCAAAGAAAAGTTGTGCCAAATTGCCCTTGTCCAAGCTTCCTACCCAGGTTGTAGAACTCTTTTAGATGCCCAGTTCTCTTTTTCAACACTGAATCTGCCTGAAGGCCTGCACTTGACGTTCGTTTCACGTTGTGGGCAAGAGGCTTCTTTGGTTGTGGAGGCTCTTCTGGTTTACTCTCTTCCCTGACTCTAGCTGGTTCTTCCCACTTATCGTCTTCCTTAGGCTTCATGATCCGTTCTGCTAAGGCCTCCTCCTTGGACTCTGGCAACAATGGTTTTAGACGTAATGGCTCTGGCCTGTCTATGATTGGAGGTGTCTGCGGCTGAGGAGTTTTACTCACCTCTTGTTTCAGGACTTGAGTTGCTGTACTCTCTTCCTTAACAATCCTCATCTGTTCAGGAGGCTTGTTTGGAACATGTGGAGGCACTTCCTCCGTGTTTAAGGTTAGTCCTTGAGGGTTCTCTGTCTTGTTAGGTGTAAGAGTGGCTTCTGACGGTTTAGACCACCAAACCGAACGAGAGATAGATTGAATAAGATCCTTTGAATTCCTGGATCCAACACAATTGTTTCCCATTTGGACCTATCCGCACTTCTTTTCAATGTAGCTAATTTGATAGAAGTACCCCATTGCTGTTCGCTCTGAAAGGCATGTGATTCTGAGGTGAACACATCAAAACGAAGCCTTTAGAATACAGTAATGTCAATGTAAAAAACCACTATATTTCATCTATCAACCGAGTAAGCGCCACTTTCTAATTTAGTAAACACAAAGAACCTTGCGCCACAGAGATCAATCCCAACTGGAAAAGAAAATTTCAGAAGAATGGTAAACCAGAAATGTAATACATGCTTACTCACAATTGAAAATAGCCCTTCTTATAAGCACCCCAAGAAGCAACCTTAAACCCTGCAATGACTTGACCATATCCTACACGAGCATGAGAACCTTCAAGGAATGTCTTCTGAAACAATCAACGCAATCATAAAATTCTTCGTCCCAACATTAACTAATACGGTAAGGATACAACAGCCAATAAGAAAAAAGACCTTAAAGAGAGAGAATATAGAGGAACGCGCACAAAGACTCTACGTGTTAAAGTTTGGTTATTTTACCAGCTCATGAGCAGAAGAGCGCATATGACGATCATAGGTAGAGCTTCAGAATTGATGTTGATGCGCATATATTATATAGGTCTCCCACAACAGGTTCCTTCTGGGCCAATATGTTCCACCATTTGTAGTTTTTCTCTCGGCATTGAAATGAAAGGGGTTATTTCGTTTTCGGAGAAAATGAAGAACCGTGAAATGAAACCAAAAAAGACCGTTTTTTTCTGTTGGAAAGAGTCAACCTTTGATCGATACAACGCGGTTTAAAGGGTTTATGAATTATGATAAGCCCACTAAGTCTTCGATTAAGGACAATAAAATATGGGAAGTTGTTTCGTCATTTGTGTCTCTGAAAATCGTCTTTTTCTGTTTCATTGTGCTTCTGCAGCTGTATTCGGGTGGATGGTTTCTAGGTTAGTTGGATGGTGGTTTCATCGACCATCTTCAGCCGGCCGCCACAAGCCGGTTTATGTTATCCACATCTATTTCATTGTCTGTGTGAATTTATACCATGCTTCATATCGAGTAATTATTGGATGGAATTAACTTCGTCGAGTTTTGCCATCCATCTCTAGTTTATACAGTTATATAGAGAGACTACTCGTAAATATAAAGATATTTACATTTCGTAATTAGATTAAGTGTGCAACAGATGGTGCTTGTAATGTGGAAAACATTGGTAATAGATTCGGCTTTGTGTCCTCTAAATGAGAGAAGACAACATAAGATATCTTAACAGGGATTTGCTGTCATTAGTAATACTATTTCCAAACAAGTTTTGTTGGAAAACCGAAACTTGAAATTTTATTGCGTAGGTTGCTAGCGATTTTTTAAGTTCAAATTCTTCATTTCAATCCAAACAACAAAAGCATGTAGTTTTTTATAGCTCAAAATGAGAACCACTGAGTTGGATTCATAAGAAAAGCAGTAATATTGTTGAGATGGAAGTCGCAATGACACTCATTTTCCTATTCTTCGAAGAGTCCGCCCCGCTCATTACTTAAAAAGTACTACTACTTTTAGCTTTTATTTTTTTCGATCACTTTTTTTTTTTTTTTTTGTCAAAGGGAAATTGCCAGAGTCGGTTACAAAATAGATCCGGAGAGACTGATCCTCAACATATCCTCAATAAGGATAAGTTAGCATCCTATAGGTGCAATATCTAACTAGGTTATACCAATATCAAAATGTTCAGCCTGAGTGACAAGCCAATCAACACATTTATTACTTTCTCGTTACACATGTCGATGAATAACAGATCAGTTGTAAGTAAACAGTTCGTAAATGCCGGCTACAATAAGGTTGGTCCCCTACATGCGGTTGGTCGAGGAAGAGAGGAAAGAAATGTTCTTTCCTTCTCGTTGAAAGTTGCTGCAGATATGGACAATGTGGATGGAAATTGACAATGTCGATGAACATTTCCATGTGGAATTCAAAGTCTGTAAGGGGACAAATTAAGAAGTCATTTACAAGGATCTTCCCAATTTAATTCTAAACCTCATCGGACGACAGCTTTTCTCTTTTGTTCATCGTTAAAATAAAGTGGAGAAACCAAAAAGATAGAAGGGGGGTTACCATCATGACATCACGTCATTCGGAGGACCAGACGTAAGAGAAACAAAATTAATATATTAGCACTATGGTAAAAGAAACAAAAGGAAAGACGGTCCCTTTTTTTTTTCAAATATATTACAAGTCATGATAAGAACAACATTAGGGAGACCGTTTCTTTTCTTTCTTTCTTTTTTTTTTTTCTTTACAAGTTATGATAACATTATGGTGGAAAATCCGTACGAAGACTTATAAAACTGGTAAACAAAATTTGACTTTCTCAACAGTTTTGAAATAAAACAGTTTAAATTTCTCTAAGTTGTTTATATTTTATAATTGAGATGTACAAGAAGAATAATTTCTTCCTATAATCCATTTTCTACTGGAAAATTATTTGTGATCTAATTATGGGTGCAACAAAAAATTCAAATTTTATAATTTTTTGATCGGATTTTATTAATCAAATAACTTGAAAAATATAATCATAAATAAGAGAATGTTCTGTAAAATTTTTCTTAACCTATCAACTAGAAGTTGTTCACTTATTCAATCTTTAACAATATCTACATAATAGATAAAAAAGAACTCATCATTTGAGAAGAAAAGGTACAAGTTCCAGCTTCCTTATGCTTTTTTTTAATTTATAAAAAAGACATTAGAGTTTTTATTAAAATTAAAATTTCTAATTATAATTAAAGTCTAATTCTAATTTTAATAAATTTAATTAAATTGATAAAGTTTCTCAAACTTCATAATTAAGTTTAACTTAATTTAAATTACTTTTTTTAGTGCTCATTTACGTGTAAATCATTAGGTTTCTAATATGTTGACAATGATTATAAATTATAATTCTAATATATAATTAGAATTAGATAAATTAAAACTTCTTTTAATTTATCTTTAATTTTCTAATTAAATAATTTATAATCATAGATTAAGATTGATGTCTAGCAATATCTTATGACCACCTAAATATTAAGAATGTCAAAATGGTTTGACTCGACCTATCTATGCATGATTATGATTTATATAATTTAATCATTTTATTTTTTAATGTTCTAATTAGATATAGAGTATAGAATTGGTGTCTATTCTTCTAAATCAAATCATTTTTTCGTTCTTGCTAATTAGTAATTAATATTTGAAAACACCTTTCCAAATTTTAGCTCACTCTAGTTAGATAATTTTTTCAATCACTACTAATCAAGATTAGTATAACATTATCCTTAATTAATTTAAAGTGACGAATCATTTATTGACTAACTCAATTATCACCATATAATCTATAACATATCTAAGTATTATTGATTGAACTATCCTAATTAGCATAGGTTATAAATAATATAAAAAACATAGTAATTTTCACATGAGATACTTTGTTAATCTTAAGCCTAAGGATCAATTATACAACTATCATAACTAGAAAATCCACAAATATATAAGTAATATTCTATTTATGATTCTTATAATTAGGCCAGTTTAGTAAAATTATTCTCTAATAAGCTCCCACGCACTTATTTAAGTATCTCTATACTTTAATTTATGAGATTGATTGCTTTCTTTATAAGAAAGAAACATAAAGTTTGCTAGTTTTACTATTCCATCAATATCCTATATTGATGAAGTTATAACTAGGAATGATTTATAAATAATATATAAATGCAAATTGAAACTCATAATTATGATCTCATCATAATTTTAATTGCATAATAATTATTCCAAAAATTTTACCTTTAGTGTTAAAACATCAAACGTAATTAAAAAAATACATAATGATAAAGCATGTCTTTATTAATTAAAAAAATAATATCATACAAAAATTGTCACCAACTAATTAGTTGTAATGGAATAAACTAATAATCTCTTATTTGTACTAAAGCTAATCACTTACGTATCTAATACTATAACCATCCAGATGTTAATCATGTCTTTTATAGGATAACAATCTAGTAAGAGGATTTGCAAGATTCTCCTTAATGAGAACTCAATTTATTGTTATGTCTTTTCACGTCATTATCTCTCTGATTAAGTAAAACTTTATAAATATATGTTTGGACCATTGACGAGTCCTTGGCTCCTTTTTATGTGCAATAATGCCATTAGTGTCATAGTACAATACTATTAGCTCAATAATGTTAAGAAACACTCCAAGTTCAATGATGAACTTCTTGATCAAAACTACTTCCTTTGCTTCCTTTGACATTAAAATATACTATATCTTGGTCTTAAAATCTGTAGTAATTAGTTGTTTGGAACTCTTCCCACTTATCGTATCACTATTTAAAATGAAGATATACCTTAACTGTGATCTATTATCATTAGGAATAGACTAGAAAGTAGCATCTGAATACCTCTAAACTCTTAGGGGGTGTTTGGTTTAAGCACGAGGTTGGGTATGGATATGGGTATAATAGTAGAAGGGAATGGGAATGGGTATGAAAAATAAAAAATGATGTTTGGTTTG
>JANIJF010000005.1:65867174-65878984 GCA_024520955.1 Erythroxylum bequaertii
ATCAATTTTTGGATACCAATTTCACAAATCAACCAAAATTAAGTCCAAAATATATGCATTATAATTGACTTAACAATAATTATGCTACAGTTTATCTTATTTAGCTCTTTTTAATTGCTTGCAACTTTCTAACATATATGAATAGCTTGTTTTCTCTTATAAGTATTTGAAGACCCCTAATTATTGTTTCATCAAAACTAGTCACCTTTAACAAATGATTGTTGAAATGGAAGGAGAGCTTCTTAATCTGAGTGTTGAACATGTTTTGAATTAAAACAGGAGTGTGGTCAGAGAGTAGATGATTATTGAAGATTGCTTTGAGTTTTGAGAAATTTTCCATCCACGACCCATTCTCCTGGGTTTATCCAATTTTTTCATCATGAAATAACTTCCTTCTTGCTTGTTATTCCAAATATAAAATAACCCCTCCATTCTTATATCCATCACCTATACGTTACTGCAACATTCTAGTAGCTCTTTAATGAGGTTCCGCAAGTTAACATTTCCTAAACCTTTTGAATAACTCATCTTACAGTTAAAATCCCTAGTAACTAACTAAGATTGATCAATGGTCTCCCATATCTCTTTTATGTTGCCCAATAGAGACATTCTTTGAAAATTATTTTACTTATGCTAGCTCAAGTGTGAATTAGTTGCTTCTCAATTAGGACTGTAGTAATTTTCACTTCCTCTAGATCATTTGTGATTATAATTCTTCCATTATAGTGGTAGGAATGGTTGGATTAATTTGTGTTCTCATGTGTGATCAAATAATATATGTTATTTCCCATAGCTATTAAGCCATCTTGTGTTCTATACTAAGATGCTCATTTGGATTTTGGAGCAGATATTTTCTTCTTCCTCTTTGATCTCGTCCTTGTCACCCTTTGAAAACTCTCCTCAATCTAATTTTTTAATAAGCTAAGAGACAACATATTATGATCTTCGAACTTTTGTGTGCTTGTTCTTATGGGCATATGATCATTAATGGGGTCTTCTAATGCCTTTGTAGTAGAGGGTGTGTTATTCCTATAAGGTTGTTCATTGCTACCAAATTATCATTTCCTTCTTCCAAGAGTTTTGGTGCTTGGTTTTATTTATTTCCTCCATTTTAACTTTATAGTTTCTTCTTATGAAATTGTTAGTGCCGCTATTATATCTTTCCCACTATTTTCTCCACCAATTCCATATGCTTGTTCTTCTTATAATTGTCTCTTTTGATTATTGCATTCTTTTTGTGAATCATCATATATTACTTCATTGTTTTTTACCTTCTCTTTGAGTTAGCTCATTATATTTCCCAGTTTGGGAATTCCTAGCATTAGGTCTCCAAACCTATTTATTCACTATTTTAGGTCTTCAATTTTAGGTTGTTGATGTGTGAACTTTGAAGAGATTGCATCCTCATCTAGCCTCAGTAGTGAAATAGTATCTGGAAGTTACACATTGATGTCTGTTAACATACAAACTCTAGCATAGTTGATTCTCTTTATAGTTTTTGTGGCTTCATTGAGGCATAAGGGCCTTCCCACAAAGCTTACTAGATGGTTGAATCTATTAGTAGTCCAATACTTAAGAGGAATGTTATACATATTCATCTATAATAGGGATTTGTTTCTGCCTCAGTTAACTAGCTTCACACCAGACTTCCATGTTTGAAGTAAGATGAGTTTTGAGTTGAAATGTCAAGGACCATTCTCCAAAATTATTTTAATTATCATAAAGTTACAAGAATTTCCTTTAATGCCAGAACAATCCAAATGACTCAAATTTCCAAAGAGAAGTATTATTTTTCCTTGTTGTATTTATCACTTCCCTTTCTTTCTATTATATAAGAAATTATCTAATTTTTCTTATGATTTCCTAACACCCAATGATCAAGGATTTTGGCTACATCCTTATTAAATTGCTTCTGTATTTCTAGAGAAGCATGTTTTGACTTACTTTGTTTCGATTCCTTCCTATCTTCACAGAACCTACGTAAAAAGCTTATATAAAAAGTAGAATGGATCTTGAGGATTTTAGATAGCTTTAGAAGATAGATAACAGTACCAAATTTTATTAAACATTTTAAAGGGACCATCATATTTATAAATTAGTCCCTTGTATGTTGACTTCTCACTAATCGTCTTCCAAATTTTAGGTGTGAGTTTCAACAACACTTTGTCCCTATCAATAAGGTCCAATGATCAATAATGTTGATTCACATACTTTTTCATCTAACCCTTGCCTTTCGTAACCTATCTCTTGCCTCGTCTAACTTTTCTTGTTCATTCCTAAAAAAGTTGTAAGTTGCATGACACTTACCTCTCATTTTTTGAGCTACCACTTTTAGGAGAGTGAGTGGCTATTGACCTAATACCAACTCAAATAGACTCTTTTTTATGGAGAAAGATCGTCACAAGTTATAGGCAAATTGTTTAATATCCAACAATTCTAACCAATTTTGTTGGTTGTTACCCACATAGTGCCTTAAGTAATCTTCCATGCTCCTTTCAATTTGACCATCCATTTGTAGATGATTAGTAGTAAAGAACTCCAGTTTAGCCCTCATCATGTTGAACAATGAAGTGTAAAATTTTCCTATAAACGAAGAGTCTCTATCACTCACAATATTTGTTAAAATGCCAAAGTATTTCACCATATTTTAATAAAATAAGTCAATCGATACTTTTATTATACAAGTTGTTACAACAACAATGGAAATAACACATTTGGTAAAACAACCCACCACTACTAGTACTGGAGCTTTACTATTAACCATAAAAAATATCTCAACTAAGTCTAGGAACACCAATATTCAAAGTTTCACCTTAATATGCAAAGAAAACTTGTTTGTATAAGAGATAGAGTTGAATGAATTGATGAATCATTTTATTCACGTTTGATATGTCAATTTATATATACGTACAGCAGTGTTGTGAGTATTCAAAATTGATACTATCCGATCCTATACAGAAGATTATGATAATACTAGATCTATTTAAACATAAATTTGCTTTATCTTATCTGAACAACTACATTATACTTGTGGACTTGGGCTATACATAAACTGGGCTTGCGGTAGGTTGAGTTATGAAGGAGTAACCTAATAGTTTGTTTTTTCATTTTGTCTTGTTGACATGTCAAATAGGTTCTATAGTAGGCTTTTATTTCCTACTCCATGTGTGATCATACATAAGAACATGAAAATAACATTAGCGATTCCCTTCCAAGATATCCTACTGATAAACAAAGGATAAATATATAAGCTGAATTAATTGTATTCATTAAAAGAGGTGTATATATACACAAGTTTACAACAAAAAATTTGTGAATGCTCCAAGAATAATGGAGAATCAATTCAAAATAAAAAAACCAGAAAACCTGCAACTAATGAACAAGAAGCAAAAGACCAGGTCATAATAATTGAAGAAGAACTTATACAGATGTCGTGCTAATATACCCCCCTCAAGCTGGATGGTGTGGAACAACACCGAGCTTGGATAAATGACGAGTGAAAGATTGTTTAAAAAGTGGTTTTGTGAATATATCAGACAGTTAATGTGAACTTTAGATATGAGTAACTTTTAGGCGCTGATTTTGAATCTTTTCTCTAACATAATGAAAATCGACGGCTACATGTTTCATGCGACTGTGAAGAGTTGGTTTATGACATAGATAGGTGACGCATAAGTTGTCGCAATAAATGATTGGGGGTTGAGAAATAGTGATGCCAAGTTCTTGGAGGAGATTTTTGACCCAAATTGTTTCATCAAAAGCACTTGCAACGGCTCTATATTCAGCTCCTGTTGAGTAACGAGCAATTGTCCTTTGTTTCTTGGAAGACCAACTAACAAGATTATGACCAAGAAAAAAAAACTTATAGTGAAACTGTGATCAGTGAGATTTCCAGCCTAGTCAGCATCTGAGTACATGGATAAGTCAAGATTGCAACTGGGAGTGAAATGAAGACCATATTGAGTGGTGGACCTAAGGTAACGAAGTAGGCGTTTGAAGTCCTACATAAGTTTCCTATGAAGTCCACCAACTTCAGAAACGTATAGTCTTTCTTTCACTTGTGTTAACAATCAACCCATCATTGAGTCAATATTACTTGGTAATACCATTTTTCACTTCCTACAGTAAACGATAATAACTAGCATCACGCTTAGTGATTTGTCGAATTCTATACATTAAGTTGGCTTCAATCCTAGATAGGTTGTAACAAGTAGTCAACAACTCTCGCTTGCTAAGAGCATTAGCCGCTTGGTCCCAACAAACAAACACGACACACTCATATGCAACAAGAAGTCTGCCATCTCACTTGTTTGGATGATAGTTTTTCTTGTACCTTAAAGAAGGTAATCGCTACATTATACATTTGAGACTTTGTTCCCAACAAATAAACTCATAGGCAACGTGCCACTGCAACTATAACTTTCTCATGATCAGAGTACCATTGTTCAATATAATTCAAATTTTTGCTCTCAAAAGGTTACAGAATGTCCCTCTTGAATCAATACAGCCCTAATACCTCTACATAAGGCATTAGCATGAACTTCAAAATGTAATTCAAAGTTCAACAACTTCAAACAGCAACATTAGGGAAAATGATTAACAGCCCGTTACAGTCACCTGCAAAAGTCGGGAAATGTAATTAGTCTCGCGTGCATATGAATGCCCACTTAGAATGCGCCTAAGAACAATAGCCACACATGCCATTCCAAGCCCTCTTTACTCATTCCTCGGAAGGCTTCATTTCCAGTGGACACCAGGGCTAACGCAACAAAATCTGAGCTTTCTTCGCCACCTGAATTCCTTTCCTTCCATCAAACCATTCTCTTGGTCGCCATTTGCATCAAAGAGAATGTGCTTGTCGCCTTGCGTATTTAGGTCTCCAATAGGTGTCTCTACGCTTCTGTCTGTGGAAGGAGATAACAAAACCTGACCACTTTCAACAGCATATGAAGAGTATTGCTCGGGTGTTGCTGGTGCAATTCTGTTATGGTTCACCTCCCTTGTAAAAGAATTTGGTCCTCCATGCCTGCAAAACAATTTAAACACAACTTTTGTGGGAAAAAAGCAAAGAAAACCAATTTGGATTTAGAAATTAAGAAAACTAGCAAAAAGGCTAGTGTCTCAAAATTCAAATAGGACAGGCTCACAGGCACTTTATGAACAAACCTACCTAATGTCTCGATTACTGGAACCATTCCTAGGTTCATCTGAAATCTTCTCTTCTACTTTCAAAGTTGTCGGTGCTTCAGCGGAGACCTTATCCGGACCAACTTCACCGGATTTTAAAGAAGTCGAGTCCTTTCCTATACCATTTTCCTGACTCAAAATGTGTTGGTTCGTTGAGCCAGGTAAAGGCTTTTGTAGAGACTTAGATCCATACTCACGAACCACGGAAATGGCTTTCTCTAAAGTTTTTAAAGCTTGCTCCACCTCAGGACTGATACTCGTATTTTCATTGTAATTTTCACGTCCCTTTTGCCCAATCTTTCTCAGGGAGGGTTTAGCATGTTCCTCGCCTTCTGTTTCCAACTGGCTTTTATCCTTGCTCTCTTCTTCCACAATCTCTTCAGCTTTCTTTTCAATGGCTATTCCACTCTTCTGCACATTTTCACTCAAGTACTTACTGCAGCAAACTTCCTGCTCGATGCTCCCGACTTCATCACTAAAATGTTTGCCCTCTTCATTAATTTCTTCGACAATCTCACCAGAAGCTGGTTCGACTGAATTTTTCAGTTTCTCTGGAAAAGTTGCACTCGTGTCGTCATAATTATGAACATTCAGTTGTGAATTGCCCATGCTTCCTTCTGAAACTTTGATAGAAGGCTGTAGTTGCAGAAAAGCTTCATTTGTGGTTTCTTTCCTTTCTGTAGCAACATTTGGTTCATGGATGGAATAAAGAGCCTCACGTATTTGAGAATACAATACATCATCCAACGCCTTCATGTAATCTTCGTTTTGGTTAGACACAGAAGCCACAGCCTGTCATAGATCAGAGAAGATAGTTAAACATTCCATGAATGCAAAGACAGGTCTTGCAGCAGGAACCTTTAGATAGAAGTTGAACTTTGAGACAGGAAAACCAAGGACAAAGATTGCATCATCATTTCAACCCAACCATAAATAAATTACAACAGCATAAGACAGGCCCGATACGTCTCAATGTGTTCATCTCATAGCCATAATAGTCATACAGCATCCACATCTTAATCTTAAAACTGAATACTTCCAAGAGGAAAAGAATGGTAAAGGAAAATGTATGACCTTTTGATAGAGCCTGAAACCACTGCCAATTAGCTGCCTTGAGATAAAGTTTATAAGAAATGGAGGAACGAAGTCCAGCTTCAAGTCTATAGTTGCAATTGTCCTACAAATTAACATTCATGAAAGCATCACAACAAAAGAGCATGGAAAAGGTTTCTTACATTCATTTTAATAGTACTCTTGTCCGTGGACCTTCTTTGTTATGTTGCTAATAAGTCACTTTCCTTCATAATACAATAGAAATCACCATTTCGAAAGGCAATACAGATACTTAGACTAAAATGCACAAACAAAGAATAATCAATTTCGGGTTTATGTCCATTATACTTGTAAAACAGTAAGTAGATATGTATCCACCAATTTTTTTTTAGATAATGAAAAAACTGGTTCATCTAAAAAAGCATAAACAAGTCAACCAATCATTCAAATGATAGCACCAAATAAATCAACCTCATAAGCAAGACAAGGATCAAAATGGATGCGCATACAAGTACATTGGTCCTCACAGAAATATGACCATTCTCAAGTTCCTTGCCTTGTCCAACCAATCATATCTAACAGAGTGGCACATACTATGGTTCAACTGATGTCAGACTCGATATACATCAGCAAAATACCAATTCAGAATTCACTGAAAAATGCATTCCACTTGACAACAGTATGACTGAAAAGTGTAAATGCATGCAAATAAAAAGCTCCATGAAGACAGAATAAGCAGAACTTCATAGCAGCATAATAATGAATATCAATCTGATTATCAATAGCACTGCATAAAGTTAGATGTTCAATCTCAGAAGATCCCACTATGAGTCTAATTTGTAATTGTTTGGTCACCGTGGTAACAAAAAATATGAACGTCAAGTTTCTCAAATGGATACATTTTTTGCAGCCCTTACTAGGGGAAGGTTGGAGTCAAATCATCCATAACCCATCCACTGCTTGGCTCTCCAGGTGTTTGGACATTATCCTTATGTTTTCATGAACAAAGAAAGATACACGTTTGATAGCAAATGTGAGCTAATAAAATGATCGAGCTTTATTTTTTATCTAGCAGTACACAAAAGAAATCATATTTTTCATCTGCTTTATGTGTTGTTTGACATCAACAAGGATACTAATATTTGAAAGAAAGGTATATCATCATGGTGATCAACTAAAATACTTGCTCATTCTAACAGGAATGATGATTCGTTTCTAAAAATATGAGGGTCAAAATAAGACAGATATTCATAACAACCTATATGTGGCACAACCTTAAGATGTGCCGAATAAAGTTGATTCAAATAATTGCAAACTAAAGGCTTTGGAATGTGGATAATGGACATACATTGTTAAAAGTAATTAAAAGCGATAAAAATTTTCACAAATTAACACAAGCGAAAATAGAGAACGGAAATTCAATTTTGAACCATTAAATGAAGTTGGTTTTAAACCAACAGAGAAATTTTAATGAAACTGAGGTCAATATCATTTAACCACTATCCAACACAACTAACCGAAAGTAACTTCTTCCTGATGAAACTTTTTGTATTGCAAAGCCTCCCACCAAATCTATGCGTACAACATCCTTAGGCTCAGGGATCCCATCCTTGGTAAACCCATGTGTACACCTATCAATGCCCTTCAGATCCGAAATCTGAAAGAAATGATGGGACAACATCATTATACTTTAGCTGAATTTCCAGATACTAAGGTAGAAGAGAAATTATAACTGAAATAAACATGAAGTTCCATCATTTCAGATGAATACCGAATTCATAAGAGCAACAACTAGACCATCTTTAAGATGCTCAAACAAAAAAAAGTTGACAACAGCCTCCCTAGCTGACAGCGGCCATGCTACCTTTACCCTTCCTTCCCAAAAAAATAAGAGAAATATTAGCATGTGAAGTAGGACAAAGAAAGCAAAAAGAATCAACTGGGACACTTTCTTCATGTTCTTGATACTGAACAAACCTCACTAAAGATATCTGCTCGCTGATCCGAACCTTTTTCAGACATTTGCAGTCCGTTATTTTAAAAGGTGGGATAGTAGACTGGGGCCACCTACAATATAAACAACAAAACATCAATGGAGCTTCAGTCTACACCAGTCCATAATAAACATCCTTATTGCACATTGATTTCAAAACCACATAATTCCCAAGCTTAATGTGATGGATACACCAAGAGCTGCCAAAGAAACTAGTAAATTGGAACTGAAGAGAAAAAAGAAGAAATCGCATGAAAGAATAGGCATGCCTGCAGCCCAGCCCTCACATTAAGAAAGGAAGTTGCAGGTGAAGAATGTTGTTCTGCAACTCCTAGTTCAAGAGCTAACTTCTAAACAGCGTCTATGCTTTGATGCTGCCACTTCATGTTACATCTTCTTGTTCAAGAAGAAATAAGAATTAAAGTGCTTAGAAATGTCTAAGTAAAAGGATAACAACCAGTGGATCAGTTAACAATCGTTAATTTAACCCCTAAGATTAATAAGTCAAACACTTTTTGAGAATTCAATACTGTCTAGTTCAGTTATGCATAGCTCCACTATTTAGAAGCTAGAGTTGGGTATAAATGAAGAAGAGGAAATTTTCACAATCAAAATCAGCAGTCTTGACGCTTACTCTTAGAGTGACAAAATTTTCTTATTGTTCAAAAATGGACAGTCAGGCACAAAAGCACAAGTGCAGTATATACATGACAAAAGAGAATCAGAATCATAGTTTTCACCGATAAAAGATCTATTAAAAAATTGAAGGGAAATTATGTTTTAAAAAAGGTATGGATATAATTGCAACCCAAGTTAACAAAAATAGACCGAAAAATATGCATAGGCATGTAAATAACAAAAGACATGTACAAAGATGGAAAATATGCTTTACCATTTCCTATACAGGGTTGATTCCCAAGAGATACATAGACCTGCAATGTAATGCACTCCTTGTTAACGATATGCATAGAGACATAAATATGCAGCTTCTAAAATGCCTCAAATATCAGTCAACTCTCTATTTATCATTTCAAATGGAACGAACTACTTGTGTGACTATTGCAGCTGAACTTACAAGCATCAATTGGCCCATCTACGTATCCTTCAACAAGTAATGTATGAAATGGAGTACCCTGAGGTCCTTCGCTGTACATGACACGATACTCTTCCTTGTCATCTTTTAGCTAGCAATAGTGGGATTCAATGAGTTGAGAGTTTATAACCTCGTGAATAGAAGTAGTTTAAGATCAGCTGACTCACAGAAGAAATCATGATTCAGATTAACCATGATTTCTGCTCAGCCTCTAGAAGAAAATGACAATGAAATAGAGGGTAATACAAATAAAAGAAACAAAAATATCGTAATTGGCCAAGAAAGCATACTTTCCATTGACCATGCGATGCCTCAACAGTGTTAGACATATCATTTTCACTTATAGAAGCACTCCTCAACATGTCAAGAAAATTAGATACTTCAACAGTTCTTTTGTCTACTACCTTATCACCACAATCTGCAAGTTTGAAAGCCTTGTGAGTTTTCGACAGATGCAAATCTGCAATAGACCTTTATGTGGCAATAACAAATATGCTTCCCATATCACATAGCAAAAGTATCTCACAAAATCATCATCCGTCTGTTTGAAGAAGTGAATAAGAAATTGCTAAATTACCAACCTGCTGATTCATTTGGTGATGAACGTAGGAGTTGATTCCTAATAAGAATTTTAAGCGAATCATGATTTGTCAATTCAGGAGATGACAGTGTCTTGTCCAGTCTCTCTCTGTACTGAGAAATATTTCCACTCTTGCCCATGTTTGCACATCCAAGCTAACAAAAACTACCCCTTTCTGAACTTTGCGTTGGAGAATTGTTCACCTATAAGTACCATCTGTTGAGTCTGATATCACCATAAATAGTTGTAGAAAGTCTCATTCACGGGAAAATCCCATTGATACAAGGGTCTCAAAACATAATCAGCATCGATATGCATATGTCGATGTAAATCCAACTGTATCTATGCCTAATCAAAACAAAATTTAAAGTATTTATACCTTAAACTACCGGCGTAGAAACTAGAAATTGATTAAAACAAGGCACCAAAAGGAAATCAAAGCTCCTATTGATCGACCAAATCTCTTGGCAAACGTGAGAAGTACCTCTATATGTCGGCCAATTTCCTTCGTTAGGAAATAAGACCGACCACAACAACCAAAATTCTTTCAGAAAAAGGAAGAAGACTGTTAAACGTTTTCCACATGCATCTACCAAGAAGTTTTTGCATAACTTAGCCAAAAACGATGAAGCAACTAAATATATGGGAAGACGAATTATCCATGTCTGGAAACCAGATAAATTTAATCGAAATCATTTTCACCCTGAGAGCAACCCAGCTGTTCTTCAAGCACTTTGAATAGTAAAAGCACAGAACCACGTGGAGGTCTCGCTCTCTCAAGATATTGACATTCAAGTCAAAGACGTACCTGACGCGTGGTCACCCAGACAGATGAAGAACATGCACTCTTCTTGGACTTTATCCAATTGCTGGCACACGCAGCTGATTCACTCCCACCAAGATCACGCCTTTCTAAACGATACCAAAAATCCCCCGGAAGAAAAAGAACGAAAAAATTCCAGCTTGACATTGGTTTTCATAAACTTGCAAGTCTTATAGGCGCTCGGAGGAAGCCATTCTGGTGCGGGTCCCAAGAGTGGATGAAAATTCTTTTCTTCCACAAATTTTCACTGAATCATTTTACCGTTTCGGACAAGTTAAAATGATACGGACAAGGACTATAGTCTTAGTTGCAACTGCCAGAAACAGTTAACAGTAAAGAAGAATGAACTATCCACGGAAGTGTAAACAGTTCAGGTAAATTACCGAAAGAAACAAACTTTTGTGAGTTGCCATGGGTAGCATTTATAAGGTGGGTAATGACGAGACAGTTGTAGCATTAAAGACATGACAGGTTACTGTCGGTGAGAAAACTGGAAAATTAGACAAATGCCAGTGTTGGGGTCATCATTTATTAGGAACCGAGATAGAAGGAAAAAACTTCACGGCACTCTGCGTTGTCCTTGAGCAGAGAATAGTTAGGTGGTGGGATTCTGTGTAGCCCTGCCACATCTTCTTTCTACTCATTGTTACATATCATTGGTTAATATAATCATTCTTTTGTATTTGCCTTTTTGGTACATAAGTTGTACAACTCTATGATCGACCAAAAAACAACTTTCTTTGGACGATGCTTCCGAGGGTTCATCTACATAGATAGCCTTCCTAATATATATAATATATATTCGTGATAGTTGATGTCAAAGAGATGGATGCCGTACCGTACCGGTCGGTACCGATTAGAAATCGGTATCGGTATGGCTATCAAAATAACGGTCAAAAATTTCGGTGGGTACCGGCCGGTACCAACAATTCCAGTATTTTCCGGATCATTTCGAAAAATTCGAACTCCCCAGGGACCAAATTGCAAAAAAAAAAATTTTACCTAACAAATCTACCCCCCCACGCCCGAGTCTTATGCTTCTTCTGATCTTCTCTCTTCTTCGGTTTCCCCTCCCTGTCGT
>JANIJF010000005.1:66074075-66085135 GCA_024520955.1 Erythroxylum bequaertii
CTTTGGAGTTGCGTGTTGAATGCTTTGGAAGTGGCGCAATCAAAGCCTTTTTGAGAACGACTTTGCCTGGCCGGTTGATGCATTGCGAGCGGTTTTGGCATATGTAATGTGGGTCGCTAGAGCGCAGGACGTTGAAAGCCGAGTGTTTCCTTACCAGGGACTTTTGGTAGGTGTTCAGGTGGCCTGGGTCACATCACTTGAAGACTAGGTTAAGCTCAACACGAATGGTGCATGCAATCCGAGATTGGGTATCGTTACTGCTGGGGGTCTCATTCGCGACAGCAAAGGCTTATGGTGCGGCGGTTTTTCTCACCACATAGGTCGCAGCTCGACTCTCACTGCTGAGCTCTGGGGAATTCACTTGGGCCTTACCCTTGCTTGGACTTTGGGATTTTGCCGACTCATCTTAGAAGTGGACGCTCTAGAGGTCATCCAATTGCTTTTAACTCCTTTTGCTGAGACTGATATCAATTCGTTTTTATTGGCAGATACCCGGGTTTTTCTTTACCGTGATTGGGAGGTGAGACTCGAGCATGTTCACCTAGAAGGTAACTAGTGCGCTGATCACTTGGCCGCGTTTGCAGTACATTGCAACCCAGGACTTCATATTCTTCAAGAGCCCCTTATGTCTCTCCGAGATCTGCTCTACAGGGACCGACAAGGAGTCGAGTACCGTCGAGTAATGCGTGTTTGAGTTTAGTTGTATTTTACTTTCTCTTGTATTTAAAAAAAATAAAATAAAATCCAGTATTGCTAACAAGTAGTAGAGTGGAATATGAGGCATATTAACCTCCAAGCCCACTAATTTTAATAGGGCCTACACGAGCTTGACTAGTCAAAGAGTGAAAAGGTTCGATTTCTCCTTTCAATTTATGACATGTGGATGTGGACAATTCGTCTATCTGAATAAAAATTGTATTTTATTTAAATAATTATAAATAAATTTAGACAGAAACTTGTGGTTGTGGCCTTGTGGGGATGGAAAAGGAAAAGCATTTATTATGACACTAAGACGCGAGAGTAGCTGACATGGCTAGCGTTTATTGGCTGGATTATTCAACTGCGCACTTTATGAACATGGTTTCGTGTGGACCGCTTTTTTTCTTCCACATTTCTGATATTTAAATTAATATACAGTTGGCATAAGAACATTTTTTAAGGATTCCAACAGACGTTAACCAATTTTGTTTTGAATGTTCATGTCATGTAAGTGTGAGGATGCGTATTATCAAATTTTTTTAAATTTTATTTTATTATAAAATTTTAAATTAAGTATTAAGATAATGACAATAACAACGACGACGACGTAATTTTAAAAAAGATCATATTTAATCCAGTTTTTAATCCTAACTATATTTTCCATCCTTAACATAGCTGCCATGGCATTTAAAATTTTTTATTTCAATGTCTAATTTTTTTTAAAATTTTAGCTAGGTATCTAAAATTTCTATGGCCAAAATATGCAATCTAATTTACATATATACAATCTCGTTTAGACACCAACCTATAGAAACCAGACATAAATCAGGCATGAGACTAACACAACATATGCAAAATGGGTGATCCTAATAATTGGTTTCATGAGACTTTTAGGTATAGGACCATCCTTTTCAACTTTACCCACCAAATTTCCCAAACTGTAAGGCTTGAGCAAGGCCACCAAAGCTGTAAAGCAGATAGGTGTGTGCCTCGTGAAGGGAGGAAAATCATTCTTAGCGAAAAGGAATTTATCTGGAAAAAGGGCTATGATCCCTACCCAACCCTTTAAGCAAATATCTCCGCTCACATGTCTAAGTCAAAGTCTTTCATTTCCTCTTTGTCTTCGTGAACAAGGAAGACGTATAAGAGCTATCAATTGAGCAACGAACACCCATCATCATTGGTTAGAAGGAATCACTACGAATACAACACAAATTGAAGAAAGAATTCAAATTAACCATCAAAGTTTCTTTTTGGATAAGCAATATTTATTCACTCGTCTGGATTCGTTTGGCAACAAAATACATCCAACTTGCTTGCGTAGTAGTATAATATAATCACACTAAACGTAGAAATCATTTCGATATCTGAAACTAGCAATCAATATGAAGATTACTTCAAATTCACAACTAAGAATTGGACAATACCTTAAAGAAAATTAAATTGAACAAAAGCGTGACAATCTTAAATTAAAGAAGACTTTGTATGTAGCAACATAAATTTATTATAAACATGACTGGACAATCGGATACCCCGAGGATTTTCTTCGTCATGTAGCAGCCGCTCTCTTGGAATAAAACCAATATGTGTAAATCCCATCTGAGTTTTGTCTCATTGTATGAATCTACCCACCTACCATTACCAATGAGTACAAACATTTGTGAGTTACCGCGTCTGGTTCATACCATAAATTATGACCAATAAAAACTTTGATCGTATCTGGTCAGCAAACTTATTTAATAACCGAAACGGACATTTTAACAAATCATTTGGGATCTGAATTAGATATGGCAATTGAAGAAAAAAAAAAGAAATACATTTCTAATAGAAAATTATGTTAAGGCGCAAAATTTAAGAAAATCTAATAATATATTGTTAACGTTACTATAAAACTTACTCCCTCTTGTTTAAAATAAATGCACACTTATTAAGAAAGTTAATGAAATGTTTGATATATTCTTATTAATTGCATGTGTAATTAGGATGTGAGAGAAATTAAAGGATAATTTTGGAAGTAAAATGTATGAAAAGTCACAAACGACCTTTATTTTAAATAATTAAAATCCCTCTAAAACGACTTTTATTTTAAATAAGAGAAAGTATTACCTAACAAAGTACTGCCTTTTAGAGAGAAGCACCGGCTAATTATGGAAGCATGCATAAATTAAAATGAGTGAAAAAGTAACTAAACTTTCGTTAATTCTAACTACATCAACGGTGCTTGGAATATCCGTATGGATTAATTTGTTAAAGTGTAGATCATGCACGCTAATTTTGATAAAAATATAAAAAAGAAAAAGTATATAACCATTTTGTAAATTTTGTATTCAAACAGAAAAATAAAAAATAAATTAATATTAGTCAGTTCACATAGTGCTATATAACGGCCATATGGTCCTGAACGTCAACAAGGGTATGTCATATGTGTGTGTCCGTGATTTAAGTTTAACCCTAGTAAAAAAAAAAAAAGCTTCGTTCTCAGCTAGACAAAGACCCTTTGTCTAGCTTTCCCAAATAACGGCGTGTTACTCTCTTTCTCTCTCGTTAGCTTTGTCAAGTTTTCCCAAATAACGGCGTGTTACCCTCTGTCTCTCTCGTTAGTTTTCAGAAAAACAGAGCATTGGGGTTTGCTTTTCGTTTCCATTTGTTTCTCTTATTTGTGAGTGTGGGAGACAGTGAGGGAGACAAAAGGGGGCATTTCAAGGTTTGTGCTTTTCGGGTTGAGCGATGGTGGTGAAGATGATGAGGTGGCGGCCTTGGCCGCCGCTGGTCTCTCGGAAGTACGAGGTTAAATTGGTGATCCGGCGAATGGAGGGGTGGGATCTGCTGGCGCGTGACGCTCAATCGTCTGATAAAGAGATTTCGGAGAAACTAACTGTGGAGGTTCGGTGGAAAGGTCCGAAATTGGCCTTGAATCCGTTGAGGAGGACAGTGAAGAGGAATTTCACTAAGGAAGTCGAGATCTCTGGGGAAGGAAACGACGTGACCGTCGTTGAGTGGGATGAGGAGTTCCAGAGTTTCTGCACTTTATCGGCTTATAAAGAGAATGTGTTTATTCCGTGGGAGATCGCTTTCTCTGTCTTTAATGTAAATTTCGTTCTCTCTCTACAGAATTTTGTCTCTCTCTTTGATATGGGTCGTTTTTGTTTTTCCTTTCCCCAATCTTGAATTCTTTTTGTTCTTAGGAGAAGTTGGTTCTTTTTTTTTTGGTTGTTGTTTTGTTAGTTTTCTTTCAGGTGAATTGTTTAGTTTTCTTTTGGATTATTTGACTAAAGAGTTTCGAATCGATCTTTACTACTCTAGGAGTTGTTTTTGCTCGTTAGATTCAATAGTTGGTTTGACTTTTCTAAAAAGCTCCAAGCTTTTACATATTTTATCAGATTGTTTGACTGATATTCATTTTTCTGCTGTTAGAGGTGTCCAATCAAATCTGAATCTGGTTTTGAGATTTTTCAAGCCTTTGTCGATTCAAGGGATTATTTCGAATTTCCCATTTGAAAATTGCATTTATTCGTCTATGATTATTTTGTTTGGAGCCCTGTGTCTAGGACCTGGAATTGATTTAGCACAATTTTAGGTTTTTTTGTTACTAGAAGTTCTTTTTTGTTGTTGTAGGATGAAACTTTCCAATGGTTTTATATTCTTGAAATGACAATTATACTTTTCCAGATATACTTAGTTGCGATTTCCTCATGCAGGGTGTAAAACAAGGGCCAAAGAGCAAGGTTCCTGCAATAGGAACGGCGTCATTGAACCTTGCTGAATTTGCTTCGGCTTCTGAACAAAAGGAGTTTGAACTAAGCTTGCCTCTAATTCTTTCTGCTGGTGCTCCCAAGCCTTGTCCCTTGCTTTGTGTATGTCTTTCAATTTGTTTCATTGTCCAACACGGCATTCTTTTAATTTTTGGTATCATTCAAATTTTATCTCTTGTTTTTTCATATCTGAGTTTTATTTGGCTTTGTCAGATATCTCTTAACTTGCTAGAATTGCAAGCTTCTCCTGAAAACACAGAGCTAGTGCAGAGAGCAGTAGTACCTGTTTTATCACCACCTCAAACTGGAGAAACTGTATCGATTGATAAGGATGAGTTGTCTGCAATAAAAGCTGGTCTTAGAAAGGTCAAGATTTTCACAGAGTATGTCTCGACAAGGAGAGCAAAAAAGGCCTGCAGAGAGGATGAGGGTAGTGAATCCAGGTGCTCTGCAAGGAGTGATGATGGTGAATATAACTATCCATTTGATTCGGATTCACTTGATGATTTTGAGGAAGGAGAATCTGATGAGCTTAAGGATGATTCTACTATTAGGAAGTCCTTCAGTTATGGCACACTGGCTTACGCAAACTTTGCAGGAGGATCATTTTATTCTAACACAAGAAAAGGTGGTGAAGATGAGGGTTGGGTATATTATAGCCACCGTAAGTCAGATGTGGGCTGCTCCCAAAATGATGATTCAACTCCATCAGTCTCTGAACCATCTCTATTGCAAAGCTCAAAACGCAGCATACTGCCTTGGAGGAAGAGGAAGCTGAGCTTTAGGTCTCCCAAGGCTAAGGGAGAGCCATTATTGAAGAAGGCTTATGCTGAAGAAGGTGGGGATGATATTGATTTTGATCGTCGTCAACTTACATCTGATGAAGTTCTTGCTCTTGGGGTAGATCATCTGTTCTTATTCTTTATTATAAGATGTTTTTCTCTTAAGACTGTTGCAGTTTAAATTTCCTTTGTTGATTTTAGTTCTGATTCAATGACTGGCAACTATTTTTGCAGTGGCATAAAGCAGATGATGATTCATTAGCAAATGGATCATCAATATCTGAATTTGGGGATGATAATTTTGCAGTGGGTAGTTGGGAGGTAAAAGAAGTAGTGAGCCGTGATGGATGCATGAAGCTTCAAACTGAGGTGTTCTTTGCTTCAATTGATCAACGAAGTGAGCGTGCAGCTGGAGAAAGTGCCTGTACAGCTTGCGTTGCTGTCATTGCTGATTGGTTTCAGAACAATCGTGATCTCATGCTTATTAAGTCTCAATTTGATAGTCTGATAAGAGAAGGATCACTGGAATGGAGGAGTCTCTGTGAGAATCAAACATATAGGGAGCGGTTCCCTGACAAACACTTTGACCTTGACACTGTTCTCCAAGCCAAAGTACGCCCTTTGTCTGTAGTTCCTGGCAAGTCCTTTATTGGATTTTTTCTTCCTGATGGAATGGATGAAGGAAGATTTGATTTTTTGCATGGTGCCATGTCCTTTGATAACATTTGGGATGAGATCAGTCGGGCTAGTTCGGAATTTGAAAGCAATAGTGAACCACATGTTTATATTGTGAGTTGGAATGACCATTTCTTTATTCTGAAAGTTGAACCAGAAGCTTATTACGTTATTGATACGTTAGGAGAGAGACTTTATGAGGGATGTGATCAGGCATATATTTTGAAATTTGACTGCAATACTGTTGTTTACAAATTACCAAATGTTAACCAATTCAACAATGAAGGATCAAAGGGGGATCAGCAGATTGTTTGCACTTCCACGGACACCAAGAAACAGCCGATTGAATTAAAGGAGACCTCGGAAGCAGGGGACGTAGTAATCAATTCTGAGCAACAAATGAAGTGCAAGGAAGAAGGAGAAGTGTTAAGCCGGGGGAAGGACTCATGCAAGGAGTATATGAAGAACTTCTTGGCTGCAATACCTATCAGGGAACTACAAACAGATATCAGAAAAGGTTTAATGGATTCAACTCCTCTTCATCACCGGTTACAGATTGAGTTTCATTACACTCGGTACTTAGAACAACCTTCAAATCAAATTAACTCAGCACTAAAGACGGCAACCCCACTGTGTGATGCTAATCTTTTTGTGGCAGAGATTGCTGTACAAGACATGTAAATTTTAGGATGTGTGATCAGTCCAACTTAACTTGATTTCTCGAATGTTGCGACTTCTTTGAACTTTTAAGAGGAGTACAAAACTAATAAGAGTTGCGTCTCTTCTAATCTGGTCTTGGAATGGAATTAAATCTTTGCTTCTCTCTTATGTTTGTCCATTTGCTTATGCTGGTAATCAATTGACGAAACTAGGAGATAAGTTTCACCTGTTCAAGGGAAGTGTTATGTATCTGTGCTTGGTTGCAATGCAGTACTCTTACAAGTTTCAACTTTGCTCTTTCTCCTGCAAACTTAGGAACAGCTATTGATGGAAACAAGCATTGCCATTGGATTTGAAGAGGCCTTAGCAAGTTATGGGATCTTCATTGGGACCGGGACGTATATTTGCTTTCCCTGAACCGTGACAAACAAATGGTGAAAAGAAAACTTTGCGAAGTTGGTCTTCAAGGGCATGCAAAAGATTCTTGGAAAAGCATGTTCCTTTTCTTTTCAACCTATAGTTTCCGATTTGCTTCCTTCCATTTTTGTAATATTATAACATAATGTGGATTGAAGAATTGAATTCTTACGACTAACATTGCAGTCAGAGAATACTACAAAACGTAGGTTGCCACAACCAGTGCAAGGACGGTGAGACATACTTGGTGCTATATCTTCCAACGGCTTCTTCGCTTTTCCTTGCTCGCGCAAGATAACTTCATCAGCTCCTCCCATGTCTCATCCCCTGAAAAGCCTTGGAGGAACTACCCTGCCTTCTAAGTTACACATAAAGGCACAGTTAGAAAGAATATTTTAAGGGCTTGAGTTTCCTGGTTAGCACTCTTGGAAACCCATTATCTTAGACTCTCAAACAGCCAAACTGGACTGCATTGGCTACGCAAGTGTGTGTTGAAGTAAGTAGAGAAATTGAGTTACCTTCTTCGATGATCATCAAAAGAATTTCGTAGAATGGTACGCTAGTGGATTATGTGATCCATCTCTCTTTCACCTAGAAACTAATACAGTAAAAGAATGTGGAAACCCACTAGAAGAATCTTTAAAACAAGTACCTATAACGAGCTCATAGAAATTTAGCGTGAAAGATCTATAATTACACTGAATAGTAAGGATCCTACTATGCAGCTTGAGGATTATAACTCACCTTCACATGTGAGAAACAATGCTCATAATAATACATCTGAGGCAAGTCTTAGAGCTGTATTCCTTGTCCCCTCATTAGAAATTGAGATAAAAGGTGAGAAAATCCTACACTCATCAAAGGCTCTAGATACACTTCCAACTTCTACTGCTATATAAAACGAGCCTGCATCCACTGTATTGACAAACTCAATGAATAAAGACGCTTCCAAGGTTATTTCAGGGAGAAAATCAAATAAGGGGTGAGATCTTCCCTTTCCTCCAAATCATGTCAATATCAGTTTAGAATATGAAAGGACTCATCAATCCTCGTTAAAAAAAAAAAAGAACAATGCGTGAAGGATATTATTTTGGAGAAGAAGCCTACCTTAGTTGGTCTTCTCGAACAAAATTAAGGCTGGAAAAATGAAGGAGCTCTTTTTCTTTTTTTGGGGTTTCCACGGGGTATTTTAGGAGGGTTCCAACTATGGGAAGACACCTTTAAGTCATTCACTCTTAGACTAATTCCCGCTCAAACCGGATAGGTCCCTTACAAGAAGCAAAACTCTGGCCTCAAGTTTTAAATAGCTGCATATATGAGGGCGGTTCGAACTTGCAACCTCACTTAAGCCAGTAAAATCTTTTACCAACTCACTTGCACTTTGAAATTGAAGGAGCTCATTTTTTGGGAAGTAGCTAGTGTTTCTTATCAAACCATCCCATCATTGTAATGGTAGAGTAGCGGTTGGATTCAATTCAACTCTAATCCAGGTTACTAACTTGTTTAGTTCAGACCAAGTGATACAATTATATGTCTAAGTTAGTTTAGTTCAGACCAAGTGAAACAATTATATGTCCAAGTCCTTTCATCATTTCAATTATTTATGTTACAAACCTCGCATTCAAAGGATTTTTCTCTATAATGATTTAAAGAGGCTATAAATGGAACTCCAAATTCCCTGGCTTCTCACTGGGGATTTAAATTGCATACTCACTTTAGGTGGGGCTGAAGGAATGAGCGTTGACAGGAAATATTTAGGAAATAAACTCAGCTTAATCACTAACGTCCTTGTCACAACTGATCTTAGCTTAATAGGCCAATTTTTCACATGGGCAATCAAGCAAAGTAGGAATTATTTCATGAGAAGAAAACTTGATAGAGCATTAGTGAACAATAAGTGGTTTAATAAATTTCTTATCAGCTTCGCATAATTCGGCCCTCCCATGTGCTCGGATCATTTAACTATTGAAGTTAACGGTAGGATTAATCCTAATCACATCAAAGCTCCATTCAAAATTTATAATTTCCTATTGCGATGTTGACGGATTTCTGGAACCTATCAGGAAAGGGGTGAATAATTTTCACTAGATGTAAAGCTTTCCAACTTATCTCCAAACTTAAAGCAATGAAAAAGGAAATCAAGTTACTCAAGAAGCGGTCATGTCTAGACATGAAAGCTCAGCTGAAGGCTACTAAGAAAAGCCTCAAATACTATCAAATAGAGCTACATATTGAATTTTTAATATGGAGAGAGTGTAGAACCCTTTAACAAGAATTGAGCTTGGGTTAATCATTGTCTAAATAATTAGAACTAGTTGTTTGGATAGTTGACCCTTACCACTTATAAATCCTTTAACATTTTTATGTTTAGTCAATATGAGATACTCTAACACTCATTCTCAAGTACAACTGGAACTAGACATCCAGTTGTCACTTGAAATAAACACAGTGGTAATTGGACCGGGCTGTTAGGACTGGACATCCAGACGGACAACCGGGAAATTAATAATCCGGACCAAACCTGCTTTGATATCATATTGAATTTTTAATATGAGAAGAATGTAAAACCCATTAACAAGAATTAGGCTTGAGTCAACCTTTGTTCAAATAACTAAACTAGATATTTGGATAGTTGACTCTTATCACTTATAAACCCTTTAATATTTTCATGTTTAGTCAACATGGGGTACTCTGACAGTCGATCCTGACTTTTTGCCTAATAAATGAGTTATGAAATAAGAGAGCTTAGGAATAGTTGTTCAGAGCTTGTTTTTCTTAGAGATTCGGCTTTTCGACATTGGGGCTTTTATATAGTGTTAGAATATCTCATATTGACTAAACATGAAAATGTTAAAGGGTTTATAAGTGGTAAGAGTCAACTATCTAAACAACTAGTTCTAGTTATTTGGACAATGGTTGACCCAAGCTCAATTCTTGATAGTGAACTCTATATTCTACCCATATTAAAAATTCAATATGGTATTAGAGTAAGTTTGGCCCGAATTATTAATTTCTTGATTGTCCGTCTAGATGTCTAGTCCCAGTGGCTCGGTCCGGTTACTACTACGTATATTTCAAGTAACAACTGGATGTCCAGTCCCAGTTGTACTTGAAGAAGAGTATTAGAGTATCTCATATTGACTAAACATGAAAATATTAAAGGGTTTATAAGTGGTAAGGGTCAACTATCCAAACAACTAGTTCTAATTATTTAGACAATGGTTGACCTAAGCCCAATTCTTAATAGTGGATTCTACATTAAAATTCAATATTGACTGCCTCAAAGATGGGGAAAATGTTAAGGCATCTTCTTCAACTCATTAGTAGCTCACAAAAATGTCAAAATAATCAATGAATTAATGGATGTTCATGGGAATCTTTCCGGTGATCAAAATGTAAGGAAGAATATTGCATACAAATCTACTATGATATAAACCTAGAGGCTCACTTCATGTTAACTGGACCTATTTCACCAAAGGATTTCAGGCACGTAATGTTCAGTTTTAATCCAAATAAGGCCCGAGCCTTGATGGCTTTAATGCATCTTTCTTCCAACATGTTTAGGACTTTAAAAGTAATTTGGCAATGGAGTGTTTTTATGGAATTCTTTAGTTGCAATAAAATGCTAAGTTAATGAAACAGGACCTACCTTTGTCTTATTCCCAAGAAGGAAAACCCAACCTGCCTATAGGACTTTCGTCCCATTTCCTATAGTAACTTGGTGTATGAAGTCATTGCTAAGGTACTTGCTTTGATGTTGAATGTTACATTTAAACCCTCATAACCCTTATTAAGGTACATTTATAAGTGGGAGAAATATAGGAGATAATCTTCTAATGGCTCAATAGCTATTTAAAGATTATAATTCCAACCCATCAATCAAAAGCTGCTCTCTCAAGATTGATCTCTACAAAGCATTTGACTGGCAATTTATTATGACCTATCTCTAAGCTTTTGGCTTCCCTATTCAGTTATTCTCCTGGATTAAAGATTGTACTATCTCATTTAATCCTTTAATTAAGGGAGAAGCCACTCCACTGTTTCATGGGGCAAGAGGCATAAGGCAGGGGATCCA
>JANIJF010000005.1:66087759-66101014 GCA_024520955.1 Erythroxylum bequaertii
ACCCCACTTTCAATCAAAGGGCCTTTTCTTGAAGAAGAAGAGAATAAAAAACTTGCCACTAGCTCTTAAGCTTAAGCTTAAGCTTAATCTTAATCTTGATGCAAGCACTAGTACCATTAGCTTCACTTCTTGGTTATGGAGATGTATTGTCTGTATTAGGTCCAACCATTTTCATTTTCCTCTTCGTTTCCAGGAAAAGTATAATTCCTTATCTCGTTCTGCCACACCCTTGATATAATTTTCTCTTGATGCAAATGGATGGATTTCCTCTTCAATAAGTAACACAAACTGTTGAATTGAGATCAAAGAGTGGAATCTAAGTATTTGCTCTAAATGAATCACATGGTCTCGTATTCATAGCCTAACAGAAGAAGATATGAAGCATCTCGTTGTTCTAAATTCTAATGTAGCAGGCAAGAAAGCTGTCATAAACTTCTAGAGAAGGCCTCTGGCGTGGATGCTTCATGATGAGTTCACACCCTTGCTTTATTGCACAGTATAACTTTTTTTAATACAAACCAGGACTTTACCTTCTAAAATTAAGGAGAGCCATGTGCATGTTCCCAGCTCATTATTCCATACTTGTCTTCACAATGATTTGTGTTCGAGTTCAAGAGGCTCCACATGTCCTAAATGAACTTTGCAGTATATTCTTGAGGTGCATTTTCAACTACTCAGGAATAACACCATTCTACAATGTGCACAAGAAATAACCAAAAGAAGCAGAAGAGGAACAAGCAAACAAATCCATTTTCCATTACGGGGGCCAAACCTTGCATATTATTTATCAAAGCTCAATGAAGAGGAGTTGGAGGAGGAAAGCGTACTTCTATACGTAGATAGTTCAACTGGTTCTTAATATTCCTGTCAGAAATAATTAAAAGTTCGTTCCTATAACACCATGATGCTTTACGATAATCCCGTTACTTAATAATACACTAATCAATGTTCAGGATCCTGGAAAACAAGTACTTGACTACTAACTTCAAATCTTTCAATAACAAAATCATAGGGGCTGTAAGTGGCAAATGAGCTTAATTTACAGGATACAGAGAATACATATTTGAAGTGTTCGAAGGAGCACTTCACAACTGCGGAACAACTAGTGTTATTCGATGTACATTTTAACTGTCCTCAGGCAGACATACCTATCGAATCCCATTACTAAGTACACAACATGAAGTGAGAATAATCAAGTGAAGTTAAAATGGACACCGAAGTTAGGTAAGACATACACAAATATCCTAAACGGCAGCGGTAGATATATCTTGAATTTTTCTAGCTGCAGATGGGACATTTAATTAATCCATTTTCGTTACACTCAGGGCATCTAATTTGCATCTCCTCGCCAACCATATCTGTGTAGATTTTACGACTGCCATTACAATCAGAGCATACTACAAAACGAAGGTTGCCACATCCAGTACAAGGGGAACTAGATAGGCTTAATGGGATGCCTTCCAACAGCTTCTTCAGCTTTCCTTGCTCATGTAAGCTGACAACTTCATCAGCTCCTCCTATGTCTCTTCCCTTGATAAAAAGCCTTGGAGGAATCACTCTACCACCCAACAATCTCCAGAGTTCATCCCTGAATTCAAGGTGTATCGAAACATCCCTCTCAAAGAACCTCACCTTGAAACTTTCCAATAAAAATCTAATAGTATGACAATCCTCAAATGTCTTTCTTATGCTTCTCAAGCTTGTTGAGTAAAAAATGACGGAGTCAGTTCCTCCAGGTGGACATTTCTCTTCAAAATCGGAAAGGGATGGGCATTCTTCACTTACCTCTGCTTCATTTATCGAGTAATACTCTGCAGCGATCTCTGCTGTTCCTAAACTCTCAGAATTATCAATGGCAGGCACTTTACCGTTTTCCTCTAAGTACGATGCAGTGTTCAACTCATCACAAACATGAAGTTCCAAGTCCAATTCTTCATCTTTTAAGTCTTTAATATGGTGAGATAAACTAGTATTTCCAGCAGCAACTTCATGAAGATTGCCTTTCTTGTGATCAACTTGTATGTAAAGTGATGGAAGGTGCAGGTTCTGACTGGAAAACTTCTCTGTGATGTTCAGATGAGAAACCAGGCCTTGTTTCAGTGTGTTTTTGCTGGGACTGAACTTCAATTTCCTTAGAATTCTCCCCTTCACTGATTTCATCTCTTACAATTTGCCTGCTAGCAGAATTGAAGGGAGTATGATCAAATGGATGAGTTGAAGGAAAATTTGGTTTGGTGAGTTGAATTGACCTGTGGAGAACAATAGGGTACAAAAGGCTCAAGATGCTTCTCTTTTGGTTTGCAATGTTGAGAGTAGAGAAACTACAAAGGCTGCATGTTTTTGCTTTTAAAAGTTGCTAATTGATCACTGCACAGGCTGTGGGGGCAGGAAGGTGTCCCCGGAGTCCCTTTTCCACTGTAGTGGACCGAACCCTTTTGTCTACAATTGGGACCTCGTTATGGTATGAAGAGCATGACCAAACGAAAGTTAGAAAGGGTGGTGCTCGCCCATTTGATTAAGACACCCTTGATTATGCCTTGTCACCTTAAAGTGGCTTATTTTGATTGGTTGCATAGAATTATCAACAAAAAACAACTCTACAAGGACCAGAATTGCACTCAAAGTAGACAAAGGTGTGCCCAAGCTCATGCTTCGATAGCATGGAAAAACAGCTTTGTCCAATTTGAACTTTCCCCTACCTTTTCATTGTCTAACAAATGGATCTTCTAAGCAACCACCATATGTTGCACCACCTTTATAGCAATTGTGCAGCCGCTAATCACTCAAATGAATTGTAAAAGCCGATTCCAAGGCTTCAATAATTTAAAGCTAGTCATCTCCACGGTCTAGTAACTGAGAAACGTACAATGTTTACTTAAAAGATAATAATTACTAAACGAACTGGTCTCTATTGAATATGTATTGGTTACAGTCACCATTCCCGCTCTGAAGCTATTCTGTCAAGCGTACGAAAAATGATAATATAACAAGGTAGCGCCATTATCAACGATCATTCACATTGAAATTATTTTCAGAGAAACCTGAAGCATCATCGATTGTGAGATAGTGACGTCATCACAAAATTTCTTCTATAATGAAACGAAATCCACATTCCATCCTACTTTTTCTCCGTAGTAATTGCATTTGAACTGTAACGCAATCCAGCCGAAATTAAGTCAATGTACCTGTGACATGTAACTACTTTCCACTTTGCCATTTGATCATTTTATGGTCTCTTTTACAATATTCCGTCCGTTTTACCTCCAAGGAGAGCGGCTTACTTCCGAATTCAGCTCTATTAGAACAGCATTACCATAAAAAAACAAAACGCTGAAAATAACTGTGCAAACATAAGAACCGTAATAACTAAACACAGAACAAGATTGACATTCGTCGATCGTCATTCCTCAGTTAGGTAGGTAAGGTCCTTTTATGAAGAAGTATATCTTTTAAATTACAACATACATACACAATAAAGAAGTTGAAGTAGCTGGAAGGTACAAGCTAATGGAGAAAGCTTCAAAGCACTCAACTATCGGCAACAGATGATGCGAATCCGATGTCAAAGTCAAAGGAAATGCAAGTTAATTGGTGTTTGTCCCCATCAAACATCTTCATTGTGAGAGCGTATGAACCCTGCAGATTACAGTGATTGTCAAAAGCGTAAATTGACAAAAAATAAGTGCAAAACGGTTTTAATTTGCTCAAAGAACAAATATCAGCACTTGCCATCCATGAGAAGTTACATGAAAATGCCTAGAGAAAACAAGCAGTGACAACATAGAATATGCTAAATAGCCGGATTAAAGTATACTTTGGATCTAAGTAGACGTATTCCAAATCCACCAATAAGCAATTATTGTGACATTATTAACATATAGATAGACTGATACATAAAAGTTGTCAGTAAAACTTGCACTAGTATTTCATCATTCCTTCTTCCTCTGCCTTATGCCCTCTGCATTTCATAACAACTAAATTTATAAAGGGGAAGGTCTGGGGGCATGTCTTAGAAATAATAGAAAAGCGGCCAAACAGTGTGTCAGGAAAATATTTCATCATTCTAAAAATTAAGAGCCCAACTTCAACAAAGGGTTAAGAACAGATTATCATAATAAAACTGGCAAAGTGCCTCAGAAATTTTATGGCCATTGATTAGTGAATAACTCAGAAAGATGACAAGTGTTGAGAACAAAATACATACAGTGCAATCATGATCAATCAGTAATTTGTCAAATCTGTTTATTGCAAACAAAAAGACACTTCTACATTTGGTCTTAATTTTTGTTTTCAATGACAGTGGCACTTCCACTGCTTATAAACCAAAGAAAATTCTGTCATTCTGCAAGAAGTTAAAGATACATGCCAATGTCGAAAGACAGCATTTATATTATCTTTTAAAGAAAACTGAAAGAAAGTAATTGTAAAGAAATACTTGAACAATTCACAACTTGAAATATGAAAGTCACAACCCTATCTCAAGTAAGCATTTCACTTAATTTAACAGCCAACATATTAAAATGTCCTCTAGCCTAACATACACAACATCTTTACAAAGTTTATCGCTTAGAATTGCCAGGCAATACCCAGGCTCAACAAAGTCTAGAATCGAAATTCCCCAGAGAAATTAATCAATTTTTTTCTTTTTTGCATGATGCTCTCATAAGCACGTAAATCATTTGTGGGCTAATTATAAGTGTCTGGAAGATTTTAGTTCTATTTTAAAAAATGTATGATTGGCTCAGTGAAGCTCTTCTAGAGTACTCAGTTTGTAAGCATCCAGTAAAAGCAACATTTATAAAATTGAACCAACCCCATGTAAGTCATCAACAGAAATCTAAAATCTGACAATACATTTTGCATAGCTAACAGCTCAAGCAAAGTAAGTCATATTTCACCAATCAGAATTTCCCAACAAGGTTCAATTCAATAATCCCGCGTCGGGGACTCAAGTTCAGCTTTATAATTAAGTATGCAAACTCCGTTTACTTACTGGTGGGGTGAATCCAGGTAAAACTTGAGAGTGAGCCACAACGAAGTCGCCAGTGGTGACAGGACATGATGTCTCATCACAGAGGTTATGGGTCTCTGTATGGATGTGCCACCCGAAGTATGCAACCTCAATCTGCAGTTTTCCTCCAGAGATTGATTTATCTAGTCAACGAACATCAAAATCCCACTATTTTCAAGCCCACACTCGTATATTCACTTTCAATAACAAAAGAAAGACTGTAGAAAGGAAAAAAATATAAACTTTATATGATTTATTCATACCGGTGTTGGCGGAGATGCTGAAGGTTGCCGGCTCGCCTCTGGCTATCGGATACGGCGTTATTTCCACTCCGTTAACCTTCACGTCGTATTCTGCTTTCTTATCTAAATCAACCAATTGGTCAATAGAAAAAGCTCAAAATTGAAACAAACATAAGACACAAAACGAAAAGAACAATCTCTCAAATGATGGTAAGGAATCGAAGAGACGGACCACAGTAATTGATATCAACGGCAACGATGAACGGCGCAATCAAAAGAACAGCCAGAAGCAGAGGAGCAAGCAGCTGACAGCGAATCATGGCCATTGATTACAACACTGATTTAGGGTTTGAAGATGATAACTATAGAGAGATCGGATTGTGAGGCTTGGGAGTAGAGATGAGGATTTATATTAAGAATAGAGTTGGAGAAGGAGGTCAAGTTAATCTGTGGCTTTTGTCTTGATGGTACAACTAAACCGATTGTCTGATTAAGCAGGTGATAGGATTTGACGACTGTGATTCGTCTGACAGCGTGGGAGTGGGTGCATGCTATCGGGGCCAGCGTGGAAGGGACGAAACAAGGAATGGCAGTTGCAGCGGGGAACGTTAGCTGGCGACAGCGTTGAATAAACTAGTTAATAAAATATACACTCAATTTTTTTTTCAAGTTAAAAGAAAATTGTATTAGCTATATTGAAAACTATACACAACATTACAGCGAGAGCTATAGAACAAAAGTCCAAAAGAACCTAATTACAAGGACAAAATGCTAGTACAAAAGGGGAACAGAAACTACAACTAAATTACAATTGCCAATGAGCTTTCACGTTATCAGACGTCTTTGGCTAGAACGAGACTACGTATCTCATTGAAGATGGATTTTGCAAGCCGATAAGAATTAGTGCGCACCTTCCTATAAATTCTTACATTCGGCTCCCTCCATATATTTTAGATTGGAACAATGAAAGTTGCTTTAAAGACCAAGCTATCCTTCGTGCACACTCAAAATTTTATTCATACTTTACACTATACAATTTGTTGGAATTGGACACCATACAATGCTTTCACACCTTTTTTTCACTCACTTTGCTTTATGAGTTTTTGTACAATGCATGCAATGGCCAAATGCAACTACTTGTTGTTTCTTTGAAAAACAAGAAAATGCTCCAAAACCAAGATCGAATACATAACCTAAAGTGTTTTTTTTCTTTTCAATGTCACCAGCCTAATCAATTATACCCAACTAGTCGTATATTTTTAATGTTTGAATAAAACATGCCACCATCAATCGTACTTTTAATATATCTTAAAATTCATTTTGCGACTTGCCAATGAGATTGTTACGGTGAATTCATAAATCTGCTTATAATTCCCAGTCTGTAAACAATATATGGCCTAGTTGTAGTTAGGTACCTCAAACTTTCGATAAGTTTTCTAAAGTTTGATGCATCAACCGAATCACCATAGTCATCTTTTACAAGCTTTAACATTTCTTCAACTGGTGTTAAAATTGGCTTACGCGCATCCATCTTGAATTTCTTTAAAATATTTTTTGCATATTTCCATTGTGAAATAAATATGTCTTCATTTGTTTGCTTTATCTTGATTCCAATAAAATAGGACATTAATCCCACATCTGTCATCTCAAAGTGAGTGACCATATCCTTCTTAAATTCTGACAACAATCTTGAATTATTACTAGTAAAGATCAAATAATCTATTTAGAGACAAACTATAACAATGTTTCCTTCCTTATTGATCTTGATATACAAAGTATGTTCATATGGACACTTATGAAAACCATGTTCAATGAAATAATTATCACTATGTGTATACCATGCCCTTGGTGTTTATTTAAGACCATACAATGCCTTCTGTAGCCGATAAACCTTATCTTCTTCTCTTTGCTTTACATATCTTGTTAGTTGCTCAATGTATACTTCTTCTTCAAGCACACCATTCAAAAAAGCTGATTTGACATCCATTTGATAAATATTCTAGTTACTTTAAGCAGTAAGTGAAATGATTAAACATTAAGTATCCAATCTGGCAACAAGTGCAAATTCTTTAGAATAATCAACACATGATTTTTTTTCTTGTATCTTTTTACAACTAATCTTGCTTTAAAGCGTTTCTCCATTAGGCTTGTACTTTATCTTGTGTACCCATTTGACACCATTAGGCTTCTTTCCTTTTGGTAAAGTGGTTAACTCCTATGTTTTATTCTTTTTTATGGCATATATTTTTTTTCATCCTTTGCTTTAATCCAATGACCATCATTCACTGCTTCCTTGATCATTACTAGATCACATTTTGCAAATAAAGCATAATGGGCTACAACTTCATCATTATTGCCATCATCGCCTACTTGATAATCTTTCAAATAAGTGGGTGGATGGCGTTCTCATTGTGAGCGCCAAAGTGAAGGTGAAGTAGGAGGAGATGACACTTTGGGATCAATATGAGTTGGCTCTTTAGGAATTGACGATAAAGATGACTCTTCAGTTTGATTAGTCATTTCCAATTCATTGTTTATGAACACTGGTACTGGCAATGACTTCTTTTCTTTTTCTGACTAATCCTATACTCCATCTTCTTCAAAACTAACATCTCGACTAATGATCACTTTTTGAGTCTTTGGATTATAAAGCTTATAACCTTTTGTTTCCAAGCTGTAACCAAGACATGTACATTTTTCTGCCTTTTCAGCTAGCTTCTTTCTCAACTCATCAAGCATATATGAATATGCTATGCAACCAAACACCCTCATATGACTAAGGTTAGGCTTTTTTCCACTTCATGCTTCTTGTGGAGTTTATCACAAACACTTTTAACAAGACATCTATTTAAAATACAGACCGCACAAACCACAACCTCTACCCAGAAACTTTTAAATAACTTCTTACAAAATAACATGCTTCTCACCATATCCATGATAATTATTTTTTTTCCTTTCTGTCACTTCATTTTGTTGAGGAGTGTACCTAGCTGTTAACTGATGCTTAATTCCATGCTTTCTTAAGAAATCATCACAAAAAATATATTATGTGCCTCTATCCATTCTCAAAGTTTTGATAGAATAACCACTTTGTTTTTCAATATACGTTATGAAATTCTTAAGTACTTCACATGCCTCAGATTTATGCTTCAAAAAATAAACCCATGCCTTTCTACTATAATCATCAATTAATGTAACAAAGTATTTATTACCTGCATTTGATGGAACCTCCATGTAACATAAAGTTGAATGCATGAGCTATAGTGGACGTTTGGCTTTCCACGCCTACTTTGTAGGAAATGGATCACTATGTTTTTTCCCCATTACACATGACTCACAAATTTGGTCAAGAACTTTTGGTAAGCATGAAACCCACTCTTTATTTGCAAGAAACTTAATGCTTCCAAAATTCAAGTGCCCAAGTCGCATATTCCATAGCCAATTATCATTGATATTCATAGTATTACAGCAAGAAGTATTACTGTAATTAAGATATGTTGGAAATAGACGATTGAATGTCACTTTCATCTTTAGAATCATGCCCTTTCTTATATCACTCATGGTGCATCCATCTTTATTAAAGTATAAATCATAACCATTTTCTAATAGTTGTCCAAAGCTTAATAGATTCTGGAAAAGAGTTGGAGCATAATACACATCATAAATATACTTTATAGACTCATTTTTCAATTTTATAACAATATTTCCTCTTCCCAAAACTGGAACCTGGTAGTTATTGACAAGCTTTACTGAAGATGAAAGGATTCATCTAATTCGAAAAAATACTTCCTTGCTTCCACTTAAGTGATTGCTCCTAAATCTAACAATCATTGACAGTTGTCACTATTATTAGTTCATGAGCAACCATCAACAAGGTCTCTGGGTTATTATTCTCAACAACTTTAACTCGATTATCTTTATGTTCTTGTCTTCGAGCACGATATTCTTTATTATGGTAACTATATTTTTTGCAGTTATGGCACTAAATATGTGACTTGCACTCAGATTGATAGTGACCAAACATTTTGCACTTGTAACATTAAATATTGGATTTATCCTGAGGAGTTTCACTCTCTCTTACTCTAAGTCTATAATTGGTTATGAAATTTTTGCCTCCTCTGCCTCTGAAATTTGAACTTCTTTGAGTATACTTTGCTTTGCCTATTACATTTTCCTTCTTATTTCTCAAAATTACTTGGGCTTTTAGAACTTGCTCCGTTGTCTTTGGTGATCTTTCATTCATTTGCACTTCATGGGACTTTAATGAGGCTTCCAAATCATTGAGAGTCATGGACTCCAAACCTTTAGACTCTTCAATGGCTGTGACAGTATAATCAAATCGACTTGTCAATGTGCGCATGATCTTCTTCACGATATCTTTCTCTGTAATTTCATGACCATTATTTTTTATCTCATTGATCAATTTTTCTATTTGTGAAAAATATCATCTTTTTCTTGCTTCATCAACTCGTATTACGTTTCAAACCTTATAGTTTTGTTCGTTTAACTGTTTCTGCTCCTTCTTACATTTTGAGTAGGATATTCCAAGGCTCCCTTGCTATTTTAGCACGGAATATTTTTTCAAGAATTGGCAACTCAACAAATTGACAAATTAAAAACAAGATTTTTTTTCATTTAATGAACAATCAGAAACCAGTTGTTCTGATTCTTTGATTGTTAGTTTTTCTTTTTCTACTAAGCCTTTCTCTAAAATTTCACCGTACTCATTGCTTCTCAAATATAACTCCATCGACTGTTTCCACATTGCAAAACTGTTTTTTTCCATTAAACTTGAAAATAGATAATTGCATTGATTGACCTTGTTGAACTTGAAGTCATCTTGATCTACTTAAGCACTTTAACCTTGCTCTAATACCAGATGTTGGCAATTATAATTAACTAAAAATAAACTAGTTAACAAAATACACACTCAAAAGTTTATTAACACACTACATAACTCATTAGAGTTGGGACCTTAAAGCTTTCACACCTTTTTTCACTAACTTTTTTTTTTTGAGTTTTTATATAATACATGCAATGGCCATATTTACAGAGAAGCAAAGTTGGTAATAATTGACTATAATGTTAGATTTAATGAAGCTATCCAAAGGAGTTCAAAGACAATATGATTTGGTATTTTGACCAAGTCAAATACAACACTTTATAACTCATAATTTAGAAATATGTATTTAAACCAAGTTTAGTTTCTAACATGCAAACCCTTATATGGTAATTCTAGAGTTCATTGAATAATTTGAATTTCCCTAGTTAAATACAAATTTGTTGATTGTAGTTTCCATATAATGATGTTAGCTACAATCAAATGTATTTGAAGGAAACAAAATAATAAAACATCAGCAAATTGTCATCTTGAGTTTTAATTGTTTTTATTGCTTACTTATATTTTTCTTATTGGAGCAAAAATTGCTCTTATCACTATATGTTGATGGCTACATAATATCAAGATTTGCACAGATTTTCATTTATAAGGTTAATTACTCTATTTAGTAAGTTCAAATGCAACCATTTATTATGCCTTTGCTTTTGTCTTAATTGTTCATCATATCTTATAACTTAGCCGAGAGCATTACAATCTCATAGACTTTAATATGCTTTGCTAGAAACTGATATTATAATTATTTATGATGTGAATGCTGGTAAATTTTGAATTTTATTATAGCGAATGTTAGAAAAAAAATGGCAATAACGAATATGTTAAGGTCAAGATGAAAAAGAAGGAAGATACGAGTGCTAATAAACTTAGCCTGCTAGTATTAAAAAGAGTGTCAGAGGATTAAAAACATCTTATAGTCTATGTGTTTTACAAATTTATCCAGTGATCTATATGTATTACAATTGAGGAAAAGATTAAAAGAGTTAAGCTTACACCATGATAAGGACATGTCTTTAGCGTTTAATAGCATGCCAGAATTAAACTACTACAATGTTGAAGTCTATTTCAACTATGGTTATGAGAATCATACAATAGATGATAAAGAATTTGATCATGATGTTGATAATGATTATGAAACTAGTACATAATAGAATCTGAGTGTGAATGAAGAAGAGTTAATCTAAATTTATGTAGAACAACATCATGAAGATTTCTTTGTTATGAAGATAAGTGCATCTAATAATAATTCATTTGAAGATGAGATAACTGAAACTTGTGATGAAGAATATCTTACTATAAGAGAAAATAAAAAGCAATATGGTAAGAAGGTTTATAGTGGTTTTGAATGCGATGATGCTATGAATAGGGTTAAAAGCAGTAGGAAATATTGCAATGCAGAGGTAGTTCATTCAAAATTTTCACAAAGAGAAGAAGGGAGTTCACATAGTTAGTGTAGAAAATATAAGGATAGTGATATTGAAATACAATTACCAGTTTTTAGTGATGATGGATGCTGCAAGACATTTGTCATAAGGAAGAAATATATTGTGTTTAATTCAAAAGTGGATAGGAAAGATTTTCAATTTAAAATTGGCATGAAGTTTTGGCAAAAATGAAGTTTAGGAAAACAATAAAAATTATGCAATTGCAAATAGATATGATATTTTAATGGTGATATTTGATGTGAGAATAGATGCAATTTGTGAGTCATACCCATTTAAGGTATATGCTAATTGGATTGAAAATGAAAAATATTTCATGTGAAGATGTTAAAAAATAAGCATAGTCACAATAAAGTGCAAAAAAACAAATAAGCTAGTAAGAAATGGATAAAAAATAAAATTTACACAAGTTTATGAGGTATCTGAACTGGCCAATCAGTGAGATGATAGATGATTTTCAAATAAAACGTATGTTATATGTGACCAAATCCCAATATTATAAGACTAAATGGGAAGTTATTATGATGCTATTAAGATCTATAGAAGGTCAGAATATAAAGTTATGGTTTTTATGGATATGAATTAAAATGGGTGGACAAATAAGGCAATTCATTATTCAAGTAGAAATTGATGAACAATCCAAAAATCCAATCTTTAAGAGGTTTTGTATGGATTTAGTGAACTAAAGTATGCTTTCTTGGTGGTTGTAGGAAAATAATTGAACTAAATGGATGTTTTTTTTGAAGACATTTCTTAGAGATGTTTTATTAGTTGCAATTCTTCATGATGGAAACAATAAGATGTTTCCTATATCTTAGGTTGTAGTTAAAAAAAAGAGAATTATCACGCCTATTGTGGTAAATCATGGACTTCGAATGGTTGAAGGAGCCGAGTTGGCAGATCGGGAAAGGTATCAACGTCTGGTAGGGAGACTAATTTATCTGTCTCATACTCGACCTGATATAGCATACGCAGTAGGGATTGTGAGTCAGTTCATGCATCAACCCCAGACAGATCACTTAGAAGCTGCACTTAGAATTGTGAGGTATCTAAAGGGCACACCAGGTCAGGGGGTATTGTTCAAAAGAAATGGACACTTGGAAATACAAGGATACACAGATGCAGATTGGGCAGGTAACCCTGTGGATAGAAGGTCCACATCTGGGTATTTCACTCTTGTGGGAGGAAATCTAGTCACTTGGAGGAGTAAGAAGCAGAATGTGGTAGCACTATCAAGTGCAGAAGCAGAATTCAGAGGAGTAGCTCGAGGCTTAGCTGAAATACTTTGGCTAAGGAAATTGTTAACTGAGATTGGTTTTCCTCCGACCGAAGCTTGTAAGATTTTCTGCGACAATAAGGCTGCGATCAGTATTTCAGAGAATCCAGTTCAACATGATAGAACCAAACATGTTGAGGTGGATAGGCACTTCATCAAGGAGAAACTGGAAGCAGGAATAGTGGAGTTACCATTTGTCCGATCTGAAGACCAGCTAGCTGACATCCTGACAAAAGCAGTTAATGGAAGAATTTTTGGAAGTATTCTGAGCAAGTTGAGTATCGGAGATCCCACTACTCAACTTGAGGGGGAGTGTCAGAATATGGTAAGGGATCAGACAGATCCTCATATCCCTTAATCTTCTCCCGGTCAACAGCAACAGATCAAGAT
>JANIJF010000005.1:66237824-66251062 GCA_024520955.1 Erythroxylum bequaertii
TCTTCTTCATTTAATTCCTCTAACCTACTATGTAAAGGTAAAGAGTCAGTCTCAATAATAATTATGAACTCAGTTTTTACCTCCGAGCTAAAAGATGTATCTTTTTTTCTGCTTTGAGCTCCTACTCAACTTCTTCCACACAAGCAATTCCATGAGTAGTACTCTCCAAATTCTCAAGCTCCTCATCACTCTGTAAGGTTTTTGCATTAACGTCCATTGGGTATACCTCGGGTTGATATGACTGCTCCTCTTCCATTTGTGATTCTAGGCAGTCGATCCTCGCTGTCATCTTACCCATTTGGCTTGCCATGTTCTGGTTTCTAGACGTTATATGCCTCATTTCCTACTGGAACTGTTGCAACTACTGTTGTAGGCTCTGTTGAAATTGGAGATTGTTAGCAATTACAACATTCATCAATTCTTCTAGAGATGTACCTAAGTTTTGACAAGAAGATTCTGGTCTACACGAAAATTGTTGTGTCCTGCAAACTATCATAGAAGTAATTCTGATGATTACCCTATCCATAACAAAAGTTCGGTTGATCAGTCCAAACATGATTATAGGATTGAGAATATGAGTTATAAAAGAAATTACTTCCGTTCATATCGAATTTTTTTCACAAACACGAAACAAAAAATGAAAAGATCACGAAATAAATGAAAAGAAATCAATTACGAACAAATATATACGAAACACCAATTAAATCACAAACAAAAACAAAAACACCGCACTATCTGGCAACGACGCCAAAATTAATCGTGCATTGTAACGCTAGTCAAAATAAAATAATTAGACTACTTCTACAACAGTGGTGAGTCTAGGTCGATCCCATAGAGAGTATGTGAAAAGTCGTTGAATGAAATTAATCGGTGTTTAGGAAAAAAAGGGGTTTGGATTTTTGAATAAGAAAATAAAATAAAACTAACCTAATGAAAACAAATTAGAGAAATACTTGCGAAAAATGATAAAAGTGGAGAATTTGGTAGGGACCCGATTCTTTCGTTCAATTTCAGCCTACATCTTAATTAAGTATATTTCATTAATTTGTTGTTCTCAAACCTCTCCTAGCAACTATTAATTGTGGGTTAATAAGTAACCCGATTTTTCTCTTATGTTTTATTTAATTAAGATATGATCGTTAATTAGGTAGTAGCATTACGAATAGGAAAATCGATTAATCAAGGCAATAACTACATACGATGCGTCATTTAACCTAAGTCGAAGTTCTAGCAATGGGTTTACAAATAAATGATTCAATGAACTCATTAAAATCATCATTTCAATACCCAATGAGTTGATAAACAAATAACTGAACAACAACAAAAATCTGATTATCCATACATAAAACACAAATCAATTAACATACAATCAATTTCTAATGAGAGAAAGAAACAACAAAAATGGTGAAATATACTTAACCCGAGTCATCGGGTCGAGTCGATGTCACCTCTAAACCAGTGTCGGGATGTCTACCCCTCCATAGGTCTCTCATGAAAAAATGCTTCAACTCCCATTAATAACCCTTATCGAATCCCCTTAGGTTATTTTTTCACTGTCGCGCCTCCCTACTCTCTATTTCTATCGCCCTACTGTTCTCTCCTCGCCATGCTATTGATGTGACGAATTATCATGGTTTTATCACGCTACTATTCACGCCACTTAAAAACCCTCCAGCTTTCATCTATGAAACGCAGCTTTTGTCTGCATATAACGCAATTGTCTGTGCTAAACGCAGACGTTGTCTGCGTTACACAGGACGTCTGCGTGAAACACAGACTGCGTTTCACTGTTGTCCTCCTAGACAGTGCTGCGTCGTTTTGATTCATAGTTGTTCTTTGCTTCTGCTGTTGTTTCTTGCTTCTTCGCCTGCATTTTGGTACTTTATCCACCTACCGCAACCGTGAGCATGATTGCCCATTAATTAAATTACTACTATGCAAATCCATGCAACTCACGTTCTTCTTCTTTGTGTTTCCATCTTTATTGTTTTTTAATTTTCTTCTTCTTGCTCCATGAAAATAAGTAAAAATTAATCTTTAAAAAATGACCAAAATAAAGTGCTTTGACTCATTTTAACTTTTTTGTTTTCTAATTATACCTAAAATCACATATGAGTCAAAGTAAATATCTTAAGCAATTTCATGTCAATAATCGCTAAGTGTTATGAAATAATTTCATAATCAATTAAGCATTATGAGATATCAAATATATAAGTTGTAATATGTGCATGTAGCTGTCAAGTCCAAGGTAACTCTAAATCATGTATTACGTTTATTATGTTTCTTAGTTTAGCATTCTGGCTGTGTATATATGTGCGTGCACTCTCGGTTGTACAAACACACAAAAATATATTATTCATTCCTCGGTCAAACAAATTACTAGTCCTCCTTGATTATGTCATTTCACCATATTCGGTGCCAACAACAAGAACAGCAATGTCCTGTAGAAAACCAATTAAATTACTGGATACAAAACACTTACTCGATCATAAGTCTTATGTCCGGTGTTGGCAAAGTTTAGGTATAAATAACGACCGTTTGAAGGGTATATTTTTCAGGACTGAAATTTTATTTGTATTACCTAAATTGCCCTTTTACACTAATATATATATTTTTCTTCGATTATTTTTACTAAAGGCTACCGGTTTAATAATCAGATGTGGGGTATCTTCATCACCAGTTCTCAAACCCAGAATCTAGTGCACTCCACTTACATTTTAAGCTATCAATTAACTGGAACCATAATATGAACCATTCATACTACAGAACTTTCCATTTGTAACCCACTTCTACGCTTGGGGTATACAGTTGACAGTTAAATGTTGCTAAATATAGAAGAGACAGGCACAGGAAGGCAGGTGTTGGCATCCAACTTGGTTCAAATTTAGGATCCGAAGCCACTGGCCCCAGTATTTAGGGATATAGAATATAAACAAAGTAGGCAATGAAAGGCCCATTTTTCCTGGGAATATGTTTTTATACTAAGTTATTGCACACAGTACATAACTCTGCATGAAAACTAAAGGCCATTGGTTACTCAATTCTCTGGTGCATTATTTATCTTTACCCTCCTCTTCTCTGTAGGTTTTCTCGCTTTCTTCTCTCTGTTATTTGCTTCAATTGTACAGACATGTTCCCAAAGTAATGGGGTTCCTCTAGTTTCTCTCTAGGAACTTGAAACCTGTTTGTTCTGACACTTTTATGTGAGTTTCTTGTTCAGTTCCTTACACTTTCTCTTTCAGTCTTTTCCTGTCATCTGTATCCTTTTTGGTGCTTGATCTTAGCTTTTGTACCCACTATCTTGTTTTCTTCACTCTCATCTATGCTCTTGCCTGTCATTTACCTGTCACTTGATATTTTGTTTCCTTTCAACTTCAGTTTTCTGCTTAGCAACTGTGCTGGCATGTATGTGTCTTCTGCCATTTCTTTTTTCTGTTTAATTCTTCCTGTAGTATATGTATCTTGCCAGATGGTTGTTTTAAGATTTCTGATAAACCTCTTACCCTGTTCTTTCTGTACGATCTTTAATTCTATTGCCTTTTCTTTATCAGGAAGCTTTTCAATCCCCTTTGTAACTCTTTCAGGAATAATTGTTACTCTTTTTCTATCTTCTTCTTGGAGATATCTTGTTTTTCAACAAAGAAGATTCTATTAAATACACTTTCTTCAAGTAAATTGGCAATAATAGTATCTCTTCTCTTCCAATTGCAGAAATCTGTTTGAACTGTCAAGACAAAAACCGTTGAGAAGTATCAATATTTTAGATTATTTTGGGGTGTGCTCCAATGGCTATGAAAACTTTGTTCTTCAAAGAACATGAAGGGATTGTCCACAACCCAATTGGGCAGATGTCCTCTTCAGTACCTTGGTGGAGTACTGTAGTTGGATCTCAATCTGTTCATGGAGAAACGTGTCGACAGTCGAAAACCGCATCAATGGGTAAACCAACCATTGGAGAAGAAGTCACGGTTCCCTCCAAGTTGGATGGGCGAAGCAGAGAGATTGAGCTGGAAAAGGATTCCACTACACCCTTCACTATCTTTCCTGGTTAGTAGTCTCTTCTTCTGCTAACTAGAATATATTTGTAAATAGATATACACACACAAATACATAAGCATATCATAAACTTCACGCATATTTCTTCCAAGTGGATTTATAACAAATCTAGCAGTTGATCTCTGTAATATAGATCTTCAATGGCAATTTGCTGGCTTTTTTTTACAACTTCAAAGTACTGTGATTTGGGTGTATGTTTGAGAGTCAACACTTCCCCCTTGTGTTAAAAAAAAGCTTTGTTTTTTGGTATATTTCCTGTTTCACCACCAATAGGATATTGGAGTCTGGCTCTTCACCAAGGGTTATTTTATGGCCAAATGGTAGGTGGTATAGAGCTAAATTTTCTCTGATAGGAAAAGCTAAGTTTTCCATCCACCACAATACATGTACCAAGGAGCTTAAGAACAAGTGCTTACAATTAGGGCCACTCGTGCGTCTCCTTTCACTTCTCATTCCCATTTACCGTCCTCTGATCTTCAATTATACTTTGTACTTGTAATTATCTTCGAATCAAATTATGCTTATTGTGTTAATACATGGTAAGAGATTGATATGGATTACTGAATAACGAATAGGAGGCAAAGCAGTGATAGTCCTTAACTGATTTCCGTAGTAAACATCCTAGTAGACCTACTTTTTCTTCTAGTCAGGGCTGTATAATTGATAAAAAGGTCCAACTGCAAATTATGTACGTACAACCTATCAAAGAATATTGATCGACGTAGATTATGTTAAGTAATAGTTGTGCCATCAGGAGTAGAAAAATTGAATGTTAGTCACCAGTCCAAACTGCAACATTAGAGATTGACAGTCAACCCTTTTGTTAGACAGAGTGATTTCAGTACAAGTTTCATGCACTTTACCAACCACGAAGCTGAAACTAAGCTCTTCTTGAAACTCTTCACCTAAAAGTCCTTACGGTATACATAATTATAAAACCTCTTGGTTCTTTCTTGAGACGTCATTCCCAAAGTTGAAATCTTGCTGTTTCTGTGTAACCTTATTCTAAGTGTTTTAGCCTTTGAATTGTTTTGGAGCTTATGTTATGAAGAACGTGGAAGTTTTTCATCTTCTTCTGCGCCTTCCTTCGTAGGATTCATAGTATAAATTTTGATACGAGTTTTATCAGCATACATGTGTCAGTTTAATTCTTTCACCAATATACTCTTTTGTAAAAATAAGTAGAAGAATTTCTGCGTGACGAGTGAAACTTCTATTCAAGTATTTCCTTCCTCAAGATGTTTTAAATCACTTTCAGTATGAGTTTTGGTTAATTGAAAAGGTTATTTTGCTTTCAGGCGACTGCAAAACTTCATGCCCCGGAAAAAAACCTCCTCAGGCATCCATCTTTGTTCAACCAGCCGTTCCAGAATGTATCACTCATTTTGAGCTGGGGTTTGGTCATCCGGTGGTAAGTTTTTCCGCAATCTATCAATTTGTGTTTACATTTGGATTGATGACTGTCAATTGCCTTCTGTTGTGAAATATTATTGCAGATATGTGCGAAGTATCCACATCTGGATCAGTACTATGGGGTGCTACCAACTTATGGATCTCAGGGTTTGGTCAGTATCCTGCTCATTTTGTCCTATACAGCAACTTAGTGATGGTGCACTTTTTGCTATTGTGTCATCCATTTGAAGCAACATTATTTAACTCCATACTAATGACATTGTTGAGCTCAAGCCTCTAGCCCTTCTTTCAGAGAGTCATTTGCCTTGTAACGTCATCACCTCTTTGCCTATGCAGTAGGAAAATTGAACAATTACAAATCGTTTTTGGAGTGATTTACTGAGTTAATTAGTTGTGATAAATACAGGGGCGCATTATGTTGCCAATGAACATGGCAACAAGTGATGAACCAATATTTGTGAATGCCAAACAGTATCATGGAATCATGAGGCGTCGCAAGTCCCGTGCAAAAGCTGTAATGGAGAACAAAGCAATAAAAACGCGCAAGGTATTTATCACTTTAATTTGGCATTTTATCCAGTAATGTCTGCATTACGCATTGTCTCGAATCTTATAAAGATCGAACTATGTGGAATTCTATGTTCAACTCTTCCTCAGGTCTTGTCCCACAGAAGATTCATGTCAATAAATGTTTACCTTTACATGTTTTCTGTGGCAAACTTTCCTTTTGCCTTACATGGAAAGTGAAATTTTCTTTCAACATGTAATCTTCTCTGTGACTTCACCACCAGACTTAAGATGATCTTCCATATGAATTGTCTTGAGTTCAAAGTTACCATTCAACACGTTTATGGAACTGATATCCCAGGTTTTCTGCACTATTGCAATGATTTACTAGTGTGCTTTCTTTTTAATGAAAACTTTCTTTGTCGTGTATTTTACAACTCTGATTCATATGCAAATCTTGGCTTGTTTTGCACCAAAAAATGCACGCAAAGAGTTCCCAATTTCGCTTCAACTTGTCAAGATGGATGTCTCACACACTTCCATAACATACAATATGAAGAGTTTATCTTCTCTTCATGAAAATGCAATGCTTCTTCTTGACATTATATGGCTGATGATTGTGGGTTTTTCCTGTCCAACAGCCATATATGCACTATTCACGCCATCTTCATGCAATGCGCCGACCAAGAGGATGTGGTGGTCGTTTCCTGAACACAAAGAATCCGAATGATGCCAAAGGTGGAATAGAGAAAAAGGAAAGTGATACACGTGTTCCTCAGCCAACTGGTTCTCAGAGCTCTGAAGTGCTTGAATCAGATATTAGAGCTTTCAACCTATCTAAGGAAACTCATAGTAGTGGGTCTAACCATTCAGGCTTTGAAGTGACTAGTACTTTGTACTCTCGAGGCGAGCTTGACCGCTTTCCAATCAACCATCTTGCACCATCGGCTCGATTGTTCTCTGGCATGATGGACGTTGGACATGGCACTGTTATGTCCAATAAGTGGGTTGCAGCAGTCGATAATTGCTGCAACCTCAAAGTTTAGCAAGGAACTAAATGGGGTTGGTGCACTTCTTTGCACCTAAAACCCCATTCATCCTTGCCGCAGCCAAATAAAGAAACTCTTGTTGCAGCTTCTTTGCTGACAGGGTTTTGGCTTGAAGGTTGACTTCACCATTTGGTTGTTGGGCAAATCATTCTTGGCTCAAGTATTGCCATTCCATGCAACCGTTCTGCTGTAATGGAGTGGTTAAGATCTGATGGACTACTGTAAAAAGTGAAGCTAGACGAAATAAGTGGGTGTGATCCCACTATCGCAGGGAGGGTATGAACTTCATGCGTTGTTATCCTAAACCATGTTGAGATTTGGTTATGTTTCTGTAGGATTTGTAGGATTTCAGTGGCTTGGATTTCTATGGAGCACAATATATTATCGCTCTTGAGATTAAAATTACATAAACAGTTGAGGTCAAAAGTAGCGGCATCTTTAACTTATCAGCTAAAGTTGCTTATCCTGTGTATTGTAATTGCTTTGCTTTGGGATCGTCCTGTAGAGTCATGTGGAAGACTCTTGAAATTATCAATAGGACACTAATCAAATGAAAAAACCAAAGAGAACCCCATTCCTGTTTCCATAATTTGCACAGAACTGAAAAGTTTACAGAATTAAAAGGAAAGGAGAAAGGAAGGCTTCTTAACATGTGAATTAACGCAAAAATCATACATATGGCTTGTTTGCTCGGAAGGAACTGCTGCTGCAGTCTGCAGAGGCCGAGCCTCATAAGATATCATACTGGGATGGGCTTAGCTGAATTATTGAGTCAGCCCAATAGAAAAACAACGAAGTATAACCTTATCCACTTAACCAAAATGATTAAACGCACCACATTATCTTCATTTCCATCTTCCCCGAGCCATTGCTTGCTTACATTAGCTGATTCCCCTTCTTCTCATGGCAGCCTCCACAATCGCTTCCTCTCCGCTGCACACTAAACTCTCTAACGCCTCCTTCACTCGCTCACCAGTCTCTGTCTCCACCAAATTCTTGTCAAAATCCTTTTGTAAACCTGTAAAACCCCTCAAATTCCACAACCAAAAGTCCAACCTCCTTTCTCTTCCCTCTCTCCCAGATTTTCGCTGCACTCTCTCTACCGTTGACAACTACGAAGCTACGCAAGATGAAAATTTCTCATTTCAGGACGACCCAGAAGTCGAAACTGGAGTGTACGAGCAAGAGGGAGTGAATGAAGAGGAAGAGCTGAAAACGACAGTGTCAGATGAAGATGGGAAGTTGTATGTGGGAAACTTGCCTTATTCTATGAACTCTGACCAACTTGCAGAGGTTTTTCAGGAGGCGGGTGGTGTCATAAATATCGAGGTTTTGTTCGTCCTTTATTTTGATGATATGTTTAGTTATGTTTGTTTTACGGGCCTCTTAAGTGGGTGAAGATGGGGTTCAGGTTATATATGATCGTGTTACGGATAGGAGCAGGGGATTCGGTTTTGTTACGATGGGGAGTGTTGAGGAAGCTAAAGAAGCAATCAAGATGTTCAATGGATCGGTGAGTAGTAACTCTTGTCTTCAATTGTTACATGAAGAGAAGTGCATTGTTATAAGAAGTTGTTTAATATTTCTATCTTTTGAGAGCATTCTGAAACAGGACTTAGCTACCATTCATCAATGTATTTGTTTATGTCTGAATCAGTCATAGATGTCTGCTTTTTAATAGAAAATGAACAACCATGTCAAATTTTAATTGCGAGTAATGTAATGGTGGACAGCAAGTTGGAGGTCGAACTGTGAGAGTGAACTTCCCAGAAGTGCCGAAGGGAGGGGAAAGAGAAGTGATGAGGCCAAGAATAAGGAGCAGCTACCAGGGTTTCACCGACACTCCGCATAAGATATATGCAGGAAACCTTGGGTGGGGGGTCACTTCTCAAAGTCTTAGAGATGCTTTTGCGGACCAACCAGGACTTTTAAGTGCCAAAGTCATCTACGAGAAAGATACTGGAAGATCCAGAGGCTTTGGCTTCCTTTCTTTTCAAACTGCCGAAGCTGCAGAAGCAGCTATCAATGCTATGAATGGAGAGGTAAAGTTTTTACTTGACCATTGGTTGAACCTTTTTTGATTCAATCTTTTCTTGTCAGCTTTTTCTTTTTCTTTTTCTTGTTGTATGTTACTGGACTAGTAGGAGGTGGAAGGGCGCCCATTGCGATTGAATTTGGCAGCAGAAAGAGCTCGTCCGCCAACGACAGAAGCCACTTCAGAGAATGATCTTGAGAGCAGTGAATTGCTCTCTGGCATTGGCTCTTGATTTAGTCCTGTTGCTGTGATGGGAGACTAAATCAAATATGGAAGTATACTGAGTATATATATCTTAAGATCTGATGTACCACCCGATTTTGCTTCATGTGATCGTTCTTTTTCCCCCGGTTCAAAATGCTCCATACTGAATGATTTGTGTAATTTCAAAAGGAGCAAAAATTGACTGGAGGGCAAAGGTTATGGCTGTAACTTCAATTGCAGCAAGGCAATACATGTTAAACCATTGAGATAAATGAGAGATTTGTTATTTAAAACCGCCACATGAAAAACTTCAAGTTCTTCATTGACATGAGACGAGTACTTGCTCTACATTATCCATAGTGATGAACATGAATCCCAGTAGAACTCCTAACTCTGGGAAGGGATGCTAATGAGCTCGTTTCTAGTTTTCTGTAACATAATTAAATTAAGACAAGAATAAAGATAATATATTTTACTTTTCTGAGAGGCCCGAGCTGTCAAACTAACGCTTCAAAAGTAGAAGATTGCTATTGCCATAAAACGCCCTGATAACTACCTTCTAAGTTCACCGAGATTCATGATGACCGGCAAGAAGAGCATCCGCAGCAGAATCCAAGTCGTGGGGAAAGAAAACCCTGTGGGAAACAAGGTTGGTGTTAAAACTACTTTTTTATGACGAGCCGAAATCCAGTATGTAACTATTACTATAAGCCTGGCTCTTTGATAGGTTATAATTCAATATTGAGGGAAAGAATTATTCATGAAAATATTTACTTCAAGACATTTACAGATAAATAATTGAAAAAAGCTTTTCATTTAAGAAACGGTTGAAATCAGCGAGCTCTGAAAGGTGCTTACTTGCAAGTATTATGGTAAATGGTTCTGCTCATTTGATCTATGTCACTGACACCTTTACAACCAGCCACAACCTCAAGCACTTGCCTGCAAACAATGCCAATTGAATAAAAACTTCAATCTTGACCTCAAATCTGTAGAACTCTTCCCAGTTAAATCGTATTGTCATACTATCCTCAATTTAGAGAAGCCATGTAGGAGATATTCACTTACCGAACTAAACAAGGTTCATTGCGGCCTTTGACAATGCACTCATGATCATATTTTTCTTTCTTCTTTGAAGGCCACGAAGATTTTACAAAATTAATCCCAGCATGAGTGCTCCTAATTTCACAATAAGGAGAGTCTGTCTCGATCATCATTCTTTCGATGGGAATACCCCTTACAACGTCAAGATTCTCAGTTGTCCTCAAAGAACAACCGTTGACACCTGCTAAGGAAATTCTAGTAAAGAACTACAAAAGTAGCAGTTTTGAAGAGAGAGAGAGAGAAACAAACCAAATATAGTTCTCCAAGTAAGCATTATCTTCATCTAAGTGACTCTCCGAAACGTCGGCTATTTAGTATAGATAATGATTGTAAATCTTCAGGTTTATAGAAATTTCCCTCTGAAGTGAGAACCAATAATCCTTCGAATCATACATAGGCACTATAGTTTAAATCTCACATTGCAGTAATCACACTCATAAATATAACAATTTCAAACTCGTAAAACGAAGAAATATTGAGGAAACACAAGATTCACTAGAACTCCTCCTTCCTCATATTTTTAGTGAGCAACATTAATTCTGATTTTGTAATTCTTAACACTGCCAGTATTCAGGGACAGGGAATGCCTCTACCATGTAATTTGTCCCTAAACTAATTCGAGATGAAAATGCAATAATAAGATACAAGTGACTAATGCTACCACAACAAGCAGTAACTCTTTACCTATATACATATTATTAAATGAAAGAAGTTTATCGCGATCTTCTGCACTATCAGTAAATGAATGTGTCACACCAGCAATGAACCTGTGAAATTGGAAGAGAAATCATTTCATCATGCACAGCCCGCACAAACACTCATAAAGAACGTTTCAAATAAAGCATTGAAGTGAAAACTTTGTGTATTTTAAGGCATAGATGGTTATCAACTAACCAGTTATGCATAAGACTGCAGGTGAACCCAAAACAGTCATGAGGCACATTTGGTATAAAGCAACATTTTAACAGGCATAATTAGGTCCCTTGTCTATGATGTAGACAAAAGTTACCTATTTTTATTACGCTCTACAATTTCACAGAAATCTTCAGCAGCTGCTCGCATATGTAAAAACATAGGCAGTTTTGTCTCGGATGCTAATTCAAACTGCTTCTCAAAATACCTACATTTTTAATTCAAGTAATAGTGGCATAATGTCATACACGATTATATGGGGAACAAGCTGTGGACGTATAAGGGCTTCAAGAAAATATTGCAGTTGGAAAAAAGCTTACTTCTTTTGAATCTCTGATGGGCAAAAGTGAAGTCTATCATAATCCAGTCCGCACTCACCAATTGCTACAACCTTTTCAAGTAAAGCAGTTAAAAGAATGATACGACTACAACGGTGATTTTCATTACAATGTTCCAAGAACAATTAGAATTTAGAGAGCAAAAGAATTATTTGTCAATCATCAACTGTTTCATGCGAAAGATGTTGATTGGCAAGTGCCATATACAAGCGCTCAGCAATTTCCAGTAGCACAGATCACAGAATTTGTGCAATCGAATTGAAGAAAAATCAAACTAGGTAAGGTCATAATCCTCAAGTCATTTAGTTACACTGACGGTATTCTATACTTTAAAATATACCTTTGTGGACAAAATCATGGTTGTGAAGTGTCATGTTTATGAAGAAGAAAGATTAGTACGTACCTTTCCCTTCTGAATTCCTTCCTTGGCTAATGATAAGAGAGCCTGGAAATATTTTTCTGGATCGCCACTCTCCTCAAATTCCTACGTGATAGATGAATAAGCTCAACTGAGAAAGCAATCTCCAAGAAAATCACCATTATCCATAATTGGAACACAACTCATTAAATTTTCCAAAAGTAGAAACTTTAGGAAAGAAACCGCCAGACCTTGCATCTTGTGGGGTGTACTCCAACTGTACAGAAAAGTCTTCCTGCGCCAAAGAACTTACTTTGAATAAACAATACCCCCTACTCAACACTACTGAAAACAGAGAAGAGAATGCATCGTGCTCTAACGAAAAATAACTATGGACGAACCATCTGTCTCAGCTATGGCCAGCGCTTCCTTCGACTCCTCAAGGGATCCACCAGTCACCTGCATCCATAAACCAATGGATATTACATATAAAACTAGGAAAAGATTGACAAAAGTTTACAAAGCAAATCCTTTTAAATTTTCATCAAGCAATCTGACAATAGTCTCATAACATTCAACACTTAAACTTCACCGACCCCATCAGTATCTCTTCATAAGCCAACAATGAACAACTGCTAAAAAGGGTATCAATGTGTAAATACGTACGATGATTCGATCTACACCAGCACTCCAAGCTCGTCTTAGCACAGTAGCTATATCGGCTACATGGTGTTGCTTGCCGTTGTAAATTCCTTTGAACATACCATCTGCATAAATTTGAAAACCCATTTCTCAGTTGGATGAGAAGAAAATAAAAGAGAAATGAGTTAGAAAAGTAAAGGTTATGAACAAAATTGTTCGATGAAATGCCTGACTGACCTGTGAAGTTTACAGCTACATCTGCTTTGAGAGACCAAAAATGGAAATGAAACGATTGTTAGAGAGACAGGTACTTTGATGTGATATTGTCAGTCAAAGAATCTTAAAATAGGTAATTGTTGAGTTTCAAGTGATACACTTGCCTATCATTCTGAGAGTCCCCATAGCGCAGGGAGCGGAAGAAGAGAATGGAGGATTAAATCCAAATGCTTAAGACCCTAAGAACAGCAATCGATTGGGTTGAGTCCCCTGCTGTCATATATGGGCTTTTGTTGCTTATTGGGCACCGTACCGTACTTGGATGCTGGTGATGGTAATAACAGGTGTGGAAAACCGTACTGATTTTTCTTTCTTGTGTAAGTTAAATTACAAAGAAATGAAAA
>JANIJF010000005.1:66307852-66321844 GCA_024520955.1 Erythroxylum bequaertii
TTTATTGGACCTTTGTGTTGTGGTTTTGGGCTTGACCTCATATCAGCTACTGTAGGTCCATTCTCGAGACTTGGCAGATAACGTTGTGCATTTGGTAAAGTTATCCTCGTAACAATGTGTACTAATTTGGTAGTTCACTATTTAATTTATTAATTAGTTTTATAAAATTTAGCAGATTGATTATTAATTACTATTAGTCGGATACAAATAAAATCATTTATATCAAACAAAAATGTAACATAATTAAAAATTGTTTCTACAATTTTTTTAAAAATATGGAACTTTTTTCGATAACATATATTTTAAAATTTGGTGCAAGCATGAAACTAGTTACTATATAATTAATTTCAAAAGTATAGTCTATTTCAAAGCTAAAAACAGTTGACCAATTTGGGCCGGGTTGGCCTCGGATACGTAGCACATAATTATATAACAAATTTTCTTTCGAAGTACATTCGTCACGGGTTTTAAGTCGGCGAGTTAACCTACCGGAAACCTCCACGTCTTGCCGCCGCAAAACCCTATAATGTCCTCATCGGAATCAACGAATCTTCACGTTCCTTTTTAGCTTTCTTGAACCCTAATCACTTTGCCAAGATTTTCAAGAGCTGAAATGGGTCGACCCGAGCCGTGCGTGCTCTTCTCTCAGAACTTTGTCCATCCCCAACTGGACGAGTACGTCGACGAGGTAACTTACCCGGTCACTATCTTCTTTTCACTCCTTCATTAAAAAATTAATCTCTTTCTTTAATTAGTCTTGCCAATTTCTTTTTGCAGGTTTTGTTTGGTGAACCAGTTGTAATTACAGCATGCGAATTTCTTGAACAGAATGGGTCTTCCTCGTCCCAAGTTGTGCCGCTTGTTGGGTATGAATGTTGTTTTTAATTTTGAACTTTGTAGCTCTTTGTTGTTGTTTAACTTAGCTCTGGATTCTTTACCTGTTATGGAAGTAACATACTCTATTTAGTCTAATGTTATAGGAAGTCTTTTACTTTTTGCTTCTATTTTTTGTGGCATGTAGATTGAACTTGGGATCTTGAAATGAGAAAGATCCCAAGAAGATTGAAATTCAGGTCCTTATAGATTATTCACTATAGTGCTTGCTAAAATTCTGGGGTTTTTATGAAAGATTGTACTTAGGTTAGGTTGAGATTTCCTAATCTGCTGGTACACCGTAACAGGGCCACTTCACCCCCTTCATTTGCTTTGGAGGCGTTTGTCCAGTGTGAGGGAGAGACAAGATTTAGGCGCCTCTGCCAGCCATTCCTCTATTCTCATTCCTCATCAAATGTGCTTGAAGTTGAGGTAAAATTATCAGTATATTTATTGTTGTTACTTTTGCTGCCAATAATTTGAATTCAATTTTTTAGGCAATAGACTACTTATTGTTTGATCAGTTTATTTGTTTTTTTTATAGGTGTTATATTCTGCTTATTTCCTTCTTGTTGATCCTTTTTTTGGGATAGTCAACATTTGTGGTTACTGTTGGCTTATCGTTTCTCTTCTGTTATTTACCATAGCTATAACAGTGTCATGAGAAAACTAGAGGAAGCATAGGATTGTATTTGCACTAAGATGTATGGCACTTGTTTGTTGCAGGCAGTTGTAACTAATCATCTTGTTATTAGGGGAACTTACCGCAGTCTAAGTTTGGTGATATACGGAAACACAGCAGAGGATCTGGGACAGTTCAACATTGAATTTGATGATAACTCTTTAACTAATCTTGTTAGTTCAACTGAGGAAAAGCTTGAAGATCTCCCTCTTGCATTACATTCAAATTCTAGGATAACTGATGAGTCACTATCACCTCTTAGTGTGTTATCTTTACCTACTATAGCTTCCGACATAACTGTTGAGGTTAAACAGTTTTTGCAGCTGATTCTGAAGATGTTAGAGTTGCCAAATTTTGAGGATTCTGTGCATAAGATATTAGATAATGTAGTAGCAGCTGTATGTTCTTATGTCACTGTTGGCTTAGATTGTCTGGCAATGGATCAGAGAAATTTAAAAATTGGTGCATCTAAAGGTCTTGAAGGATTGCACCATGCTATTCTTGAAGCTAGAAAGGAGCTTGTTGAAATGCTTCAACATGCTTCAGGAGATGAATTAGCTGAGTTGCTGACAGGATTTACCTTTCTAGAATCTGAAGCTGATTTGGCAACTTCTAAAGAGTTGGTGGACTTATTGTCCCAGTACTTCTGTTTTAACCGAAATTCTACTCGTATTGAATATTGTCATCATCAACAGGTAATTTTCTGATTGCACTTGATTCTGTTATTTGTTGCATTATACTTTCTTGTTTATTTGGTATATGGAACCCGTCTCTGATTCCTTGTTTTATGTTCAGAACAAGAATATCATTCTGGGGCTTAGCTTGGCCCTTCTATTGTGCTCTGGTAGGAAAAGTTGCTTTCATTTTGTCGATTGTGGGGGTATGGAGCAGCTTGCATACTTTTTATCCCATGACGGTCGGCTTTCTTCGGCAATCCTGTTACTGACACTTGGAGTGATTGAGCAAGCTACTCGGCATGCAATTGGCTGTGAAGGAATGCTAGGTTGGTGGCCTCGTGAGGATGAAAACATCCCATCTGGTATTAGTAAAGGTTATAGTAAATTGTTGGAGTTACTCCTTCAAAAACCCAGCCATGATGTTGCTGCTCTCGCGACTTGTCTCCTTCATCGCTTAAGATTTTATGAAGTTATTTCGAGATATGAGGTGCATTTTCGAGCTGTGTGCACATTTGAGTCTTCAATATGACATGTTGGTAACTTAATGGTGGTTTTATCCTTGCAGTGTGCTGTTTTGTCAGTCTTGGGAGCTCTTTCTGCTGCCGGAAATGTTTCAAGTGCTACATCAGACATGCTTAATATGGCAAATTCTCAACTCAAGAAGCTTTTGGTCAGTTCTCAGTCTTCACTTGCATTTACTTAGGCTCTACACAATTTTTTAATTTTCGTGTTTGTTGACAAGTACCGATGCAGAAATTAATAATGTCGCGTGGTCCAATTGAAGACCCTTCTCCAGTGGCCTGTGCTAGCAGGTCATTGATCCTTGGTCAAACTGAAGGATTTCTGTCTTACAAAGCAACATGTAGCTTGATTGGTTCATCAGTGTGCTGCTTTTCAAATTGGGATATGGATCCAAATTTGCTAGAACTCCTCAAGGTAAACCATTGATTGGCTCATGTTATTCTCTCTTAGATGTAAGACATATTGTTACCTCTAAGCCTTTTGTATTTTGCATCACGGACTGTTGGAGCATGTTTGCTTTTGTCTTGTCTAAAAAAGAAAGCTTTATGCTTTGGGCTAAACAATCTGATAATAATGAGATTTCTCTGCATGGGCAAATGTTTTGTTTTTTTTTTTTTGGGAAAAGTTAAAGAATTGTAATAAATAAAAATGTCCTTACAAGAGACAAAGCCATGCTATTACAAAAAAAGGGCAACGTTTTGGTAACTCTGAAGGCTAGCAAAACGGCAGCGAACAAACATTACATGCTAGCATATAATAAAACACAAAAAGCAGAGCTGGTTCTGGCCTTCTGTGGTTAACTGAAAATAGTAGTTTGCCTAACATCTGTTTAGCTTAAGAAGGACTTGGTGGTTATCCATGTATTTGTGCTTTGTATACGTGTTCAGTTAAAAGTTTATTCTTCAACAAGAGGATAAAAGAGTTGGCATTGAAAATAACTTTATTATTTCCTTATCCACTGTTTATTTTCCATTTATCTTTTTGGAAGCAGGAGAGGGGCTTCCTTCCTTTGTCAGCAGCTTTGCTGTCATCTCCTCTATTGCTTTCAGAAAATGGAGCTACTATGGAAACATTTGTTGATATTGCTTCAACTCTTGGAGCGATACTTCTTTCATTCCTTATGTGTCGATCAGGTTTGTTGCTCAATCTTTTTTGCAGTTTTACATATAGCTTTTTGACATTGATGTGATCCATCTTGCTGTTTTCCTGTAGGATTGATCTTCCTTTTGGATCATCCGGAACTTTCAACTACGTTGATTGATGCTCTAAGGGGTACTACAAATATGAGCAAGGAGGAATGCGTTCCTCTTCGATATGCATCTGTATTATTATCCAAAGCTTTTGTTTGCAGTCCGCCAGAAGTTGGATTGGTTGTTGAGATGCATTTGAGGGTGGTTTGTTCCTTTACTCGATCAATATTCACTGTTCTGTAGTTTTAACTAATTCTAGTTCTCAGCTGTTTTAATTGCTCATGCTTTGACCAGGTTAATGCTGTTGACCGATTGCTCACTTCAACTCCACATTCTGAAGAGTTTTTATGGGTTCTATGGGAGATGTGTGCTCTGTCCAGGTTGGAATTTTTTTGTTTTTTGTTGTTCTCTTCATATCGGGACAGTTTTGGTTATGAAATTAACCAATGTTCTGTTCATGCTTTGCAGGTCAGATTGTGGTCGCCAAGCTTTGTTGGTAGTGGGATATTTTCCAGAGGTGTGACAACTGTGAAATATAATCATGCTTCCTGTACATAACTTTCAAGTTCCAAATGAAGCCAGTTGCCATTTGTTTTCAGAGAATTGAAATTGTTGTCATGAATTGAAATAGTCATTTATTGAGATCTATAGGCTCTTAATTTCTTATGCTGGTCAGTTAAATTTTCCAATTGGGTTTTATTTTGTAGGTGATATCCATATTGATTGAAGCTTTGCATTCTGCTAAGGAATCGGAACTTCTTGCCAAGAATAGTGGTACTCTCTTTATTTTGTTCTGAAGTGTATACTGGTCACATTTTTCATGTTTATTTGTCTGCTATGCATGCAATTTTACTGAAATTTTGAGTATGCAGGTTCTTCACCAATAAATCTTGCAATTCTTCACTCAGCTGCTGAAATCTTCGAGGTGATTGTCACTGATTCAACTGCATCATCTTTGGATTCTTGGATTGGACATGCTATGGAACTTCACAAGGCACTGCATTCTTCTTCTCCTGGGTCCAATAGGAAGGATGCCCCAACTCGGCTGTTGGAGTGGATAGATGCTGGTGTTGTATATCATAAAAGTGGGCTTATTGGTCTTTTACGGTATTGTGCTGTTTTAGTTTCTGGAGGAGATGCACATCTATCCTCCGCCAGTATTCTGGTCTCAGATTTAGCAGACACAGAAAATGTTGTTGGGGATACTTGCAGTGGTTTTGATATAAATGTCTTGGATAATCTTGGAAAAATTGTGTCTGAGAAGACATTTGATGGTCTTATACTACGTGATTCAGCTGTAGCACAATTGACAACTGCCATTCGAATTTTAGCGTTCATTTCAGAAAACTCAGTATGTTGATCTTTTTAATCCTTCATTTTTTGAAAGATTGACTTGAACTTGTCTTACTGTAATTTTGTTGGTGTAGACTGTTGCTGCAAACATGTATGATGAAGGTGCCATAACTGTTATCTATGCAATTCTGATCAACTGTAGCTTCATGCTTGAGAGGTCCTCAAATAGTTATGGTTAGTTATTAAATACTTGTTGATTTGGGTGTTTGCATTAATTGCACATCTGCACTGCAGTCTTTGAAGGGCGTTATCTAGTTGGAATGTAGCTATTTGGTTGGAGACAGCACCAATATGGTTGAGTATGATATCTAGGTGATGTATAATGATTAAACTAGTCTGTTATGGGTTTTGAAAGTTGTGCATGATTGGATTGGTGATAAAACTCGCAAGACAAGAAGGTGAAGGTTCAAACCATCAATTAAGATATTCAAATTAAAAGCAAATTGATATATAAATAGATATGATTGGGTTGAGAATAAAAAATGTTTTAATTCTTGTGACATTAGAGCTCATGAATGTAGGCACAAAACTTATTGCAATACTAGTTAGGCACTACTAAACACTGGATATAGCACTGGCTTAGTGAGAGGAATTGTGACTAAGTCTCAGAATCTGTGTTTGGCCTTCGAGGTTTCCAGCGACTCCTAAAAGTCAATCTTGAGTGTGCAATTTCAGAAAATTAAACATACTGTTCAAACTGGTGGTCTGAACATTTAAGATTTCCATTAATAAAACACTGGTTAGCTGATTTTTCATTTTGCCTGTAAATTAATGACATGCAATGTATACATGCATAGCCTCAAAAGTTAGCCGTCAATATTTGCCTTTTGTGCTCTTATGGGGATTGTTTTGTGTCTTTCGCTGGTTGAAAGATGTGTGTAATTTTATGGAGCAGATTACCTCATTGATGATGGGACAGAATGCAACTCAACAACAGATTTGCTGTCTGAACGTAACCGTGAGCAGAGTTTGGTTGATCTGTTGATTCCTTCTCTCGTACTGCTGATCACCCTTCTGCAAAAATTAGAGGTGGGTTACTTTTCTGAGTCTATTGATAAGACTGTGACTTTACTTTTTATTCTGTCGAAAGGACAGTCTCTACTGAACTGTAGAAGCATGAGTACAAGTATTGATTACTTGGTGGTTGAATCTGATGCGATATGGACTGGTTAAGTTGAGATTGTACGTTATATAAAAGCAAATCCTTAAGTTTTTATAAGACCAATTATCTTATTCCCAGCAACTTCAGATTGTATTAAGAGATGCTATGTTGTTCTACTTGTACATATGTTCCATTATGAACCACATATGAAGTTCATGTTGGAGCTGTACTTGTCTATTCAGAGTGAAAAAAGTTTTTAGATGATTACCGTACTTGTCTTTTCAGAGTGAGAAAAGTTTTTAGATGATTAACTTGTGAATAGTGTACTTGATTGTTGCTCTAGGTTTTGGATCATTTTAATCCTGATGCAAAGGAGTTCAATTGCCCTGTTTTAGATCAACTGTCAAGTTATTGTTACGCCTCAAACTATGGAGTTTGTTTTTATCTCCATCTTTATAGGATTGAAAAAGGTGATCACATGTTTTCTTTGGTAAGAGGGAGTTAAAGTACATCTCCTAAATATCTTGCTTTTTACGTGTTCATGTGTGTGCAATTCTTAGTTGTTAGCAACATCAGCTCTAGGTTTTGGATCATTTTAATCCTGATGCAAAGTAGTTCAATTGCCCTGTTTTAGATCAACTGTCAAGTTATTGTTACTCCTCAAACTATGGAGTTTGTTTTTATCTCCATCTTTATAGCATTGAAAAAGGTGATCACTTGTTTTCTTTGGTAAGAAGGAGTTAAAGTACATCTCCTAAATATCTTGCTTTTTACGTGTTCATGTGTGTGTGCAATTCTTAGTTGTTAGCAACATCAGCTTTTTATATTTTCCTGTTTCCATTGTTTATCATGCACCATTACTGGTGGTTGACCCAAGACTCATATACTCAGAACATGGCTTTTTAGAACTTGGCTCCACAAGAATGTAATTATTCCATTTTTTCTATGTCCAGGAGGCTGGGGAACAGCACAGAAATACAAAACTAATGAATGCCCTTTTGCGTTTGCATCGGGAAGTAAGGTAGTTTGCAGCCTTCTCATTTTTACTTATCCACAACCTGTCATTTCTTTCTTTCTGTATTTAATCAAGTATGCTGATTGCAGCCCTAAGCTAGCTGCTTGTGCTGCGGATCTGTCATCTTCTTATCCTGATTCTGCGCTCGGTTTTGGAGCTGTGTCCCATTTAGTTGTTTCTGCACTTTCTTGTTGGCCAATATATGGCTGGACTCCTGGCCTTTTCAACTCTCTTCTTGCCAATGTTCAAGCAGCTTCGCTATTAGCCCTGGGTCCAAAGGAAACATGCAGTTTGCTGTGTCTTTTGGTATGCATGTTATTGGATGCAATTCTTTACATATTTCTGACTGGTCTAATGGTTATGAAAAACAAAATAAAACAGTTTCAAAAGAAAAGGAAAAATAGCAAGCAAAGATTTTTGTAACTGAGTCTCGGGCTTGCCTGATTGTTTTTGCATGATTTATAATCATTAGATATTTTTCTTCATGTGAAGGTTATGGGTGTTTGAAACAGTATTGTGATCCATTGGACTACTTTTTTCCCTATCTTCATGAACTATTGTTTAACAACATTCTTTTCCCCTGTCTTCTGATTGAAGAATGATTTATTACCTGAAGAAATTGTCTGGCACTGGGCAAATGGAATGCCTTTGTTGAGTGCCCTAAGAACATTGGCTGTTGGGACTTTGTTGGGTCCACAGAAGGAGAGACAAGTCAACTGGTATCTGGAGTCTTCACACTTTGAGAAACTTCTTGGCCAGCTGAACCCACAGCTTGAAAAAATTGCACAAATTATTGAACATTATGCCATATCTGTACGTATCTCCTATTGTTGTAGCTATTGCCTTTGTTCTTGTTAGAGTCTATGCTCTGAATCAAGGTAGCTTGCAGTTTAAGGAATGACAAAATGTTGTCTTTTCTGCTTGTCATGTACTATAAACAGGCATTGGTAGTCATCAGGGATATGCTTCGAGTTTTTATTGTCCGTGTTGCTAGTCTAAAATCTGAAAACGGTTCTGTGCTTCTACGGCCCATATTGTCATGCATTCGTGGTCATCTTTCTACTTTATCTAATCCAACTGACGCAGATACTTATAAGGTGATTCTGCCTTTTCCTATTTGAATTCATTTAATCTTGTGAAGTTTGTTCATCTTCTTGTCATTTTACAGGTTTACAGATATCTTGACTTTCTTGCTAGCATTTTGGAACATCCATCTACAAAGGTTTGCTTCGTACTGCATGCTTCTGGGATTTGTTTCATATTTTGGTTTGTTTTACCTAATTCTATGTTCTCCTGCAATATGTTTTTTGTTTGTTAATCCCTGCTGCAGGGACTACTGTTGGAGGAGGGTGTTACTCCATTGTTATTAGAAGTGTTGGAGAGGTGTTATGGTGCGATTGATTTGGATGATAAACAAGTTTTGGATGGTAAAACTAAGTGCAGAATTACTGAAATTAGCTGGTGCCTTCCCGTATTCAAGGCCTTCTTGCTGCTTTGTGTTTCTCAAACATCGTTAATGTATCCTGGGAGATATGAATTGTGAGTGAATTTTATTCCTAGAGCAAGACATTTTTGTGTCTATATATCTGTGTTCTTACATGCATATGCCCATATCTTGTTGCACCCTGGATGTGAAGGGTTATTTTCTTGATAGTTGATGTTGCTTGTTTTGAAATTCCTTGGTGGTTGATCAGGCCAAGTTCCAGCAAGTTGAGCACTAAAGATTGTTCATCTATTTGGCCTCATATCTTGAGTTTCTGCCGGGTAACCACTTTTTTCATTCTTGATTTTGTTAAATGTTAAGATGTCAGAGCTGATGGCGCTCTTTTATGTTTGCTATTGGTGATTTGACATTTTTGTGGTTTTTTTTTGAATTCTCACAAATAAGGGTCAGATACATGTTAATCTGCACTCATGACACCCTTTTTAGAATTGTCCTACCTGATTAAAGATTCAGAAAAAGAAAATGTGGATTCTTTCTTTTCTTTAAGGATTCTTTTTCTTTTCATGTGTATATGCTGCTTTAACCTGCTCTAAAGCCTCAGAAAAATGAGAAAATATAATCCACAAGAATACCGTATGAGGACAACTCATCTGCATCTTCAGCTATGAATTTTACCTTCTCTCTTCTGAATTTGAAACTACTTGCTCATATGGTGATAAGAAGGCTTCTGTTACTTTTCAGGTCCTACCAGTGGGAAAGGAATTACTTTATTGTCTTGCATCTTTCAAGGAGTTAAGTTCCTGTAATGAAGGTCGAAGTTCCTTGGTGGATATTTTATGCCATTCAAACTCCAGTAATAATGATTTTGAATCAGAACAAGGATATGAAAAGGATGGGAATTATCTTGATGATTTTGAATGGCGAAAGCGTCCTCCTTTACTATTTTGCTGGAGAAAGTTGATGAGTACAGTTGATTCTAATGATAGTTTGTCAGCTTTTGCGATTGAGGCCGTTCATATATTATCTGTGGGCTCTTTGTCCTTTTGCGTGGATGGTAAAAGGTGAGCCAACTATTCTTTTTGTAATATTAACTCTTGTTTCATTTGTTTACTACAGAGGATATTAGTAATTGGGAAAGGTAAAATTTTTCCATTTTATATGTTGCAGTGCTAATCAATCAAAAATAGACTGGAATATGTTCAACAGAAAATTTATGCTTCTGTTCAAATTTTAAGGTTGTTAACTTTGCTTGAGGAATGCAAACTTTGTCTTCATTTCTGTTTGGTATCAGTCACAATTATTTTCATGTTGTGTTGTAAAATTTGTAAATCTATACATAAAAGTTCTCTAGGGTATACCATCCTTCTATAGTTTTAAGCTATATATTTTATGATGGTTGGTGATTAGGCTGGATAATGCTGTGTGATGTAAAAGTAAATTGGGACATATATTTCTTTTCCCAAGTATCTTGAGACTGATGGTATGTATATTCTGATGCAAGTACCCTACAATGTGAAATGGCCTTGTGAAAGGAATTTTGGCTGAGAAATGTTTTGCCATAAGAATCTATTATGGAGAAGAAAATGCCTATAGATTAGGAAGAAAACTATGAAAAAATTTAAGAATTTTGGCTGAGAAATGTTTTGCCATAAGAATCTATTATTGAGAAGGAAATGCCTATAGATTAGGAAGAAAACTATGAAAAAATTTAAGTAAGTTCACTGAGGAAATCACAAGCAGATTTGGAATAAGATCACTATCAAAACATTTACGAAAATATAGAATATAAAAAATTCGGGAGCACTGAAATATGAAAATCATGATTCAAGCACACTGAACTTGGCTTCATTTATTGGATCTATTTTTATGTTGACATTTTCTATAGCTGTTTGATGGCAAATCATCATATTACCTATCCCTACGGGTGTGTCCGTAGGTTTTTGCAGAACCTGGGTAGTAAGTGCTTCATCTTGTCTTTATTCCCGCTTTCTCATTCTTATGGTACAGTATTTGATGTCATATTTCATATAGCTTAATACTATCTTCAATGTAACACTCATTGAATACAGAATTTACTTCAAGAGAAACTTTGACTGAATGTCTTCAAATGAAGTTTGTGTATACTTTTGCAAGGGAATGTTATAGTAGACGAGCAAGAGAATTGTAAAACAGAAGAGTGACAGGCATTTTAGCATGCTGTACTCTGTTTAAGTTCAGAGATTCCTACGTCCGTTACCTTAGGATGATTAGAGTGCTTATCAATTATGACTTGTGAACTGGTCTTGAAGGCATTGTTCTGCTTTTCTATCAAAGGAAGAAATGAGCAGTGACTAAAGGCATACCCTCTGTTATATGGTGAAAGAAATAATAAGAATGCTTACCACTGGGACAATTTGTGTTGGCTGAAATCTTTTACATTGGAGAATCTAGGATTATTGTTTCTTAAACAAAAGGTTGTTTTCGATTGGAAGTACATTGCATACCGTTTTATGCTGTCCCTTGTGTCTGCTCGCTGGATAACCTGGCTGGGCTTTCTCGATAGCTGGTATCTACATTGGCTTCAAATTGTTTCCCATCGACACAATTGAGCTCCTAACTTTGTGCTGCAAATATTTAACTAGTTTAACCGATTTCTTTTTCTTTTTTTATTAGTTTAAACTTGGATGCAGTGGGTGCAATCAAATTTCTATTTGGGATTTATGACGGTGTGGAAGCAGAAGGTACAGGTGGCCCTTCAGGAAGTCTTACTTCAATAGAAGAAATGATTGCTTTTTTGAGTTCTAAGGTCACTGATGATGAAGATCTGAGTACCACCTATACTTCAAACATTCTATTTAAGGTAAAGAGATAAGAATTGTGATGATGGTTGCATTCTCCTCCCTTTTTGTGGTGTTGATACATTGCTAGCTTTATTATTGACAGGCTTCAGAGTCTGCTAGGTCATTGTTGCTGTTATTACAAAAGCCAACCAGTTCAGTTGAGCTGGATGATATTTCTTGTGGCAAGGGCATTCCAGCCGGTTCAGTTGAGCTGGATGATATTTCTTGTGGCAAGGGCATTCTTTTGCCACCAAGCAATGTTATGGTTTCTTCACAAATACATCAGATGATTGATGCTAGTATTGACAAGGCCGATGATTCTCTCTACCTTGGAGACCTTTCAGAAAAATTCTCATGGGAGTGTCCAGAAACACTGCCTGATAGATTGTCACCAAATATTCCTATGAAAAGGAAACTTTCATCTCTAGATGGTCCTGGAAAACGTGGTAAGGGAGAGAACTCAATGGCTGAGACAGTTGGGCAAAATGTATTTTCACGGGGACTTGGCTTATCTACAACCTCCTCTGGTCCAACCAGAAGGGATACTTTTAGGCAGCGGAAGCCAAATACCAGCAGGCCCCCATCCATGCATGTTGATGACTATGTTGCTAGAGAAAGAAGCGTTGATACCAATTCCAACGTTATAGCAGTCCAGAGAGTAGGGTCTACTGGTGGTAGGCCGCCCTCAATTCATGTGGATGAATTCATGGCCAGACAAAGAGAACGCCAGAATCCTATTGCAGCTGTAGTTGGGGACCCTTCTTTGCAAATGAAGAATTCCATTCCCATGAATGATGTAGATAAGGAGAAGGTTGGTAAGTCAAAGCCATTAAAAACAGACCTTGATGATGATCTTCAAGGAATAGATATAGTTTTTGATGGCGATGGGTCTGAATCAGATGACAAACTACCATTTCCTCAGCCCGATGATAATCTCCTACAGCCTGCCCCGGTCATGGTTGAGCAAAGTTCTCCCCACTCCATTGTTGAAGAGACGGAGAGTGATGCAAATGGAAGTGGTCCTTTTCCTCGCTTAGGTACACCGTTAGCATCTGACATGGATGAAAATACTGCAACTGAGTTCTCTTCAAGAATGTCGGTTTCCCGCCCTGAAATGCCATTGACACGAGAACCAAGTGTCTCTTCAGATAAGAAATTTTTTGAGCAATCTGACGAGTCAAAGAATGTTTGTCCAGTTAAGATATCCCCTGGGTTTGATTCTGCTCAAGCTGCTAGTACTTCAGGTTTTCCTGCGTCTCTTTATAATAATACTGGAGTATCATCTGGTCACTTACCTGTAGATTCTAGGATGAGTGCACATAGTTTATCCATAAAAAACAGCCCACAACATGCTTCAGGATCTCGAATACTGTATGACCAAAAGCTTCCCCCAAATCAACCACCATTGCCTCCAATGCCGCCCCCATCAACTATATCAACTGCAATACCTCAAATGCCTGATTCAGGACCAAGTCAATCATCTCCTTTCATTAATTTGATTGAAGGGCAGCCGCCTCTTCCTATGGGTTTCCAGGTTAGAAAAAAATCCTTGGGTATACTTGTTTATGGCTTATCCTTGTATTCACCTTGCTTTTATATTTTTACTCTTTTGCAGGCCCACTCAGATTACCTATCTACATTTGGCAGCAATGCTGCATCTTTAGCTTCCCATTCTGTACCAGATTCCAAGTACTCGAGAACTCCCATCTCTTCTCCTAGTGTACCATCTGGCCCTCATCCACCACTTCCTCCCACACCACCTCCCTTTTCTTCTAGTCCTTACAATATACCAACATTGAAGGCTTCATCTTCCCTATCTTCATCTTACAATATTGGAGCAGCCGAACTTTCACAGTCCTCTAGTTCACCTTTAATTGATGCGCGCCATGGAAATCTTTCTTCATCAGGTACTGGTCTACCGTCTTATTTGCCACCACCTCTAATGCCACCTTTGGTCAACAGTAGACCTGCTACAGTCCCTGTGACTCCTTATGGAAGCACCTCAATTCAGCAGCAAGGTGACAGTCCTGGTATCCTGCAAAGTCTTTCAATGCCTCAGCCTATGCATCAACTGCAGCCTCTTCAACCTCCACTTCAGCGCCTTCCACAGCCAGCTCAACATCTTTGGCCACCTATACAATCAGCTCAGCATTTGGAAGGAGTACCAATGCCAAGTTCTGTTCAAATTCAAGTACATCAATTGCAAACATTGCAGCAGCCACAAATTTCTCCTATGCATGCCCATTATCAAGGGCAACAGCCAGAGCTTGCTCAGTTACGACAGCAGCAGCAAGTTGAACATGTTCAATCTCATG
>JANIJF010000005.1:66477505-66489928 GCA_024520955.1 Erythroxylum bequaertii
CTGGAATAATTGTTATGCAACTAGAAATTATAATGTGATTATAATCATGAGATTCGAATTGCATTTTGTATTATTCCTAGTCATAGCTTCATCAGGAAAGGATATTGATGAAATGGCTAAACTAGCACATATTTGTTTCTTTCTTATGAAGAAAATAATCGATCTCATAGATTAAAGTGTGGAGATACTTAAACAAACATATGGGTGCTTATTAGAGAATAAGTTCACTTAACTGACCCAATTATGAGAATCCCAAATAGAACATTACTTGTGTTTCTGTGGATTATCTCATTATGGTAGTTATATAATTGATCCTTAGACTTAAGATTACCAAAATTATCTCATGTAGGAATTACTATATTTTGATGCTACTTATGTTCTATTCTTGGAGTAGTTCAATTCGGTAGTTATTGGATATAGTATGAACTATGTGGAGATAGTTGAGTAAATCAATAAAGAATTCGCTGTCCTAAAGTAATTAGGGAGAATATTCTGTTGTTCTTGGTTAGTAATGATTTTGGGAATCTCTGGCTAGAGTAAATTGAAATTTGGAAAGGTTGTTTTCAAGTATCAATTATAAATCATTTACTAATTAGCAAGAACGAACTTGATTGGATTATTTAGAGTAGACATGAATTCTATACTCTAATTCCAATTGGAACATTAGATGATGAAAGGATTAATTTATAAATTATAACCATGCATAGATAAATTAAGTCAAACTACTTTGACATTCCTAATATTTGGGTGGTCATGACATGTTGTTAGACGTCAATCAGGATCTATAATCATAAATTGTTAAATTAGGAAATTAAAGATAAATTAAAAGGAGTTTTAATTTATCTGATTCTAATTATGAATTATAATTATAATTATAGTCATGACCAATATATTAGGAACCTAATGGGTTACACATAAAAGGTCTATAAAGGAGAAAGTGAAATATGAATTAAGTTGGACTTAATTGAGAAGTTTTAGAAACTTTAAGGGTCAATATATGATATTTCATCTTATAAGGACTAATTCATAATTATAATTAAAGTTTGACTTTAATTGTAATTTTAATAAAATCCAAGAACATGAAAAATAAGTTTTTTCATGTAAAAGGAAAAGTTAGAAAAAATGGTAGCTAGCACTTCTTACAATTTTTCCTCTCAAATTGGATTTAAATTTTCTCTAAATAGATCTGGTGATGCCATTAGAGACCGGACGATTGAACGACTTGTGAATTGATAGATTCAAAGAGTCAGGAAATTGTAACAAGAAATTGAAACAGGTTAGTATACCTTTGTCAATTTCTTGTTTTATATTTCTAGTTTAATTCTGTTAAAGTTGACTCTATAAAAAATTATAAATTATTTGAGGTGCGATTAGATTTGATGATGCGTTTTTTTTTCTAATATAAACTTCACATGATTTTCCTCTCTCTCTCATCTTTACCCATTTTTAACATTCTCACTTCCTCCCCGGTTGCTGGCCACCCATTGCCACCCCCTGCATCCACTTTCATCGCACTACTCCATGCTCTACTGTTGAACCTGCCAACGAAAGAGATGAAGGTCGAGCTCCGCGAGAAAGATCAAAGAAGGTTAAGAGATTTTAATTGGTGAGATCCTCGTCGGAAAGTGAATAAGGAAAAGCCAAGATTTCAACGAGTGATGAAAAGAAAAAATTGAGAGTTTTCCACTATGAATGTTAGCTTCCTCTCAAAAACAAAAATTAAGGTTTTGTAGGAGCAGATCTCCTGTACCCTTTTTCCTGTGCCACTCTTTACCCAGGCCATTTTAACCATATCCGAAGCCAACTTTTGTTGCTATGCTATCTGAATTTTCTTATAAGCTAAAGGACGAAATAAGCCCTCTCTTCCTTCACATCTAACCTACTTAACGTGAATTGGGTCCAAACAAATAAAAAAAAAATGTCAACCAAATTAGTTAAATTCTTTTACGTTGAAAGGATTATTATCATCAATTTTAACATATAAAATACAGCCATGCTTTATAAAGTCTTATACTGTTATTTATTCCCTCAGTTATTCAATATTTGCCTCAAACTTTTGCTATCCAAATATTTTATAGTCGAGAAGTTCACAATATTTGTTATTTGCTTGTTCGTGTTAACTTGAATCTATTAGAAAATGTCTGGAAACCTCGATCTTTCTGTGGCTTTCGCTTGACACCAATGACTATTTATCATCTTCAACAAGTTGCTTTCGTTGTCACTGTCATGACCTTTTGCTACATTACCCATCTAAAATCGAACTTTCACCCTCGTGTATTTCTTCAGCACGTAAAGAAACTATCATTTTCCCAACTGGGTTACCCGCGCTCTTTTTCACTGCCTCTGCGTTCCCATATATCATCCGCAAGTGTAAACCCAAACGGTGACTGCCCTGACAAGTTTGAAACTCTTATGCATCTTATTAAGAGCTGCTCTACAATGTTAGACTTGAAGCAAGTACATGCACATATACTTAAAGGTGGCTTTGAACATAACATTTTCCTTACGGGGAAGGTGATCGAGTTTTGCGCTGTTTCTGAGTATGGTGACATGAAATACGCCGTCTCGGCTTTGGAACGAATCAGGAACCCAGATGTGTTTCTTTGGAATACAATGATTAGGGGTTTTAGCAGGGATTTTGAGACACAAAAGGCATTGGAGTACTACAGGAGAATGCAAGAAAATGGGTTAATGGCGGATAGTTTCACTCTCTCTTTCTTGATCAAGCTTTGTGGGCAGTTGGGGTCCAATTTATTGGGAAAGCAAATGCATTGCGATGCTTTGAAACGTGGGTTTGAATCGCATGTCTTCGTCAGGAACACTCTGATACACATGTACGGCTCGTTTGAGGAGGTTGAAACATCACGCAAGTTATTCGATGAAATACCCAGCCCAGACTTGGTGGCGTGGAATTGTGTCATTGATTGTCATGTCTTATGTGGCTTCTACAGAGAAGCAGTCGAAATGTTCTTGCGGATGTTGAATTTGGGTGTGGAACCTGATGAAGCAACATTTGTTTCGGTCTTATCTGCATGTTCTGCAATGGGGGCATTAGACATTGGGAGATGGGTTCATTCTTGGATTAGACATACTAGATTTAGGAGCATTTTAGAGTTGAATAATTCACTTATTGATATGTATGCGAAGTCGGGGGCTGTGGGAGAAGCGTACGATACATTCAACCATATGGAGAACAAGAATGTAGTGACATGGAACACCATGATTTTAGGACTAGCAACTAATGGCCAGGCAAAGCGGGCATTGCTACTTTTCTCTCAGATGATAGAGCATAAGCTTGTGGCACCAGATCATGCTACCTTTTTAGGGGTTTTATGTGCTTGTAGCCATGGAGGAATGGTTGATGAAGGAAGGAGATATTTTGATAGTATGATCAGTGAGTATCACATCCAACCAACAGTTAAGCACTATGGGTGCATGGTGGATCTTCTGGGGAGAGCCGGTCTATTGGAGGAAGCATATCGGGTGGCGAGGTGCATGCCAATGGAGTGCAATGCCATTATTTGGAGGGCATTGTTAGCTGCCTGTAGTTTACATGGAGATGTTTCACTTGGGAAGCAGGTGAGGAGCCACATTCTGGAATTTGAACCAAATCATAGCAGTGATTGTGTTCTGCTTGCAAACACATATGCAAGTGCGGGCCAGTGGAATGAAGTGACATCGATAAGGAGCTCGATGCAAAATAGGGGAGTTCAGAAGCCCGTGCCTGCCAGTAGCTTTATTGGCATGTTATTGTAGTACGAGTTCTGTGTTCAAGTGACTGAAAAAATGTACCCAACCAATATATATACTCGTAAGTCTTAATAGAACCTGGTTTCCTAGAAATTTGACTATTATCAATCTCATTGATATTAACTCTTTCGAATTACTTGTTTATAATAAGCCAAAACAGAACAGAAATAATAATTTAGGCACATTCTAGCACAAAATCAAGCTCAAGCTTTCACATTGTAAAGAAATTTTATTAAAAGATTCTTTGACGTAAACTGCAGTCTGACAATGAAGCATACAACAGCATAACATCCCATTTTTTCCGACATTACAAGAGTTCTACCGATGCCAAAGTTGATCACTTGCCTAATCGCCTAAACTAAGAAGATTTTTCTCACAGCTTTTCATTGGTGACTTGCCTAAACTTAAGATGATTTCTTCTGTTTCTTGGCTTCCCAGTCCTTGATTTCAGCTTGCGTCTTTGTTTTTACACTTTCATGAAATCCTGGATATGGCTCATAGCCAAAAGATTTTTGAAGAACCTGTGTCCAAAGCACCATGCTCAGTATCCAACCCAGTACTGGAAGAGAAACAGTTACATATAATTAAGAATATAGCATCACCTCAAGCAACACAAAGAATGGAGCTGTTAGCAGGGCCTGAGCAAGGTTATCCAACAGGGCTGGAGCCCGTCCCTACAAAAGATGCTATCAGTAGAGGACATACATTGAAAAACAAAAACGGCTTATTTGCATAAGAATGAACTTCTTAGCACTAACCTCGAATACCCCGTGGCCTAGAAACTGTCCGGTCCAACAAAATAACTGTGCTGCGAGCACAACCTGGTTTACGTGGATGCTAAAGCCAATCAGATCACATATACGACCAGAATATATACAGTACTTTGCTGACAAAATTCAAGAAAACTAGTTATAAAAATTCTTTACAGCATGACAATCTCCAACAGCACTAACAAGATACACTTACATATCGACTCCCACTCAAAATCCACAGCATACCTTCCTTTTTCATTGCAAATACTAGCAACAAATCTCTCCATAACTATGCACTAATCAGCATTTAACGTGTGTCAAGCAGAAGATGGTATTGATTTTACAATCTCCCTAAGTAACTACTATAACACCAGCATCCTCTCCTCAGAATCATCCCTGCAGCCTGTGTAGCTCTTTGGAGCACAATCCTTGATAGAATATAAGTATAAAGGAAAAAGAATGAAACTTGACTACTTGAGGAAATCAGAAAATTAGTTGTGGTTAAAGTAAAGAAAAAAGTGAAAGTGGAACATATTGGGCCAATATACCATTAACCCTTTCTCACCAGGTAACTCCCCACGATTCAGCCTGGAGGAGAAGTTTGCCTTCGGCCCCCTCTACAACGTAGTCCTATGGCTTGTTGTTAGTAACAAAGCATTCTTGAAACACAACAGAGAAGAATGCATAGTGTTCTAAGCACAATATGGTTATAGTCCATCAATCTACATTACAAATAAAAAAAAGATATTGTTTTACATGTCATTCCTCCGCATTGTATTCTCTTCTGATCCATTTTGCAAAAACTTTGCAAGGATAATTAGAAGATGATAGACAAACCTCATTTTCATCAGGAAAACCAATACTTCCCATGAATAGCATATGCTCTGTAAAAACATACAATTAAGATAGAGACCAAAAATAAGGGGATAGTTACACCTCTGAAGATAGAAAAAGTTGCCATCTAGGAAAACTGAATTATGTTCGAGTAAAGTACTTGTGGAATGAGCTTACCATCTGTTTGACACAAGTCCTCTGGTGAAAGTTTAATCGTCCGTAGAAGCGTTCACACTTCATCTTGTCGTGCAAATCCATTATTAGACTTGTGGTAAATCCAGGAATTCTATATAAACAATCCTAATCATTATTTTTCTTGCGTGGGTCATTTATGCTCGTGTCAACTGAATTATTAGAAATAAAGCTACGTGTTATTGAGAGACCTCAATTGTCACCAAAATAAGGGAAAGCTAAATCAACTTGCGCAGAAAAGAAAAATCAACTTCAAATGGCAGAGAATGTATAATGGCAGAGAGCGCCATATACACAAATACCTAAAATGGTTTTATTCTACTGCTGCCCAATACAAGATTAGGAAGATATAACCAATAAGAAATATCTGTACATACCATATAAGATTGTGTATATGACCCAAATTCATGTGGTTGATCTAAATGACACCTTGGAAGAAGACCAAATGTACGAGGCATTATAGGCTATGCCAGGTAGTAATCCTAATTTTCAATGTTGCAGAGTTTATTGAAGCTAAGTATAATAAAAAGCCATAATCTAACATTTTTTAATTCCTTATATTATACAGTGTAGAAAAATAAATAAAAAGCACCACCATCAAAAAGAAAAACTTCCAGGATGATAATATACAGTGCTGCATCATATAAACACATAAGAGTGAATTTACCATGCAGACTCTAAGGGCTACAAAAACATATATTGCGGTAAGAAATGCTGAGAGGCGTAATCAAGATGCCAGAGCCGACAAATGAGGAACCATAATCACAAAGCAATGGATGCGGGCCTCACAGGCAAAGTTGGGATGTGGGCCCTACAAGTAAAGCAGTTTAAAAAACGAGACAGTGAGTCCCACAAGATAAAATCGAGACAGTAAGCCCCGTTTAGACTCACAATGAAAAATTTAAGTTATTTTCTGATGTGGAAGGTCTACTTTAGTGGCAACCATAGAGCATACGGTAAGTTAGACCAAAAAGAGAAGCCCCGATATCAATTTGTTAAGTTAAAATGCTCTTAAATCGAATACCGGTTGAATTTAATAGCCCGAAAAATAGTAACAAAAATAAAGATAGACAGAATAAACATGAAAACATGTTTTGAGAATCACGTCGCAGTGATTATATTAGTCACCGATGGTTTTTAGAAGGGTGTGATTACTAAATGAAATAGCAGTTGAAGGATAGCGGGGGAATTGGGAAGATCAGGGATTAGGTTCACTAGATTTGAGGATATTGAAAATTTTGGTTACAAAAGATATAATTAAGTTATTAGGATGTATAATAATAAAAATTGCGTTACTTAGATTTTCTTAAGAATTTAAATTAATTGAATAAATTAGAATTTGAGTCTTACGTGTTAATTAAAAAATAATTAAATATTGTTGAATTATTGAAAAAATATACATTTAAATAATAAATATTTGTTTCAAATGTTTTAAAAATATAAAAATTCCAATTAAATAATTTGAAACATTATGGTTCTGTTTTGATAAAAATGTTAAAGGTTTAAATTTTAATTTTGACTTCTTATTTTTTATTAGTTTTTCATATCAAGCTCTCTACTGTTTGCCTTTTTTGTTTTCAATCCTCTTAGCTTTCAGATTTACTTACGAAATTTCATTTTTTAAAAGAGGAAACTATGGATGATAATAGGCTAGAATGGGCATGTGCTTAGCCTGATAGTTTTTGTTAAGGCTCGAGCCTAATTTTTTATTTAAAAATAAAAATAAAAAATAAAAGTCATTTTTTAAAATAACATCATTTTTTATTAAAAATAAAAATAAGGTCCTTTTTAAAATAACATTATTTTTGTTATATGTGTCGGCTCTAAATTATCTTAGACCTCATTTTTTTGAAAATTTTGAGACCAATGTATGGGCCTAAATGTCACCCCTGGATAATAAGAAAAGTAAAGATTCGGAAAATACCCGGTAAACACTTGGAGATGATAACACCCCACTCAAGTGGGAACCAAATATCTGTTCTCTTTTATTTTCAACCGTTCGATTTATTGTGCAAAACTTTGCTTTTGTATCTTCACCGTTACCCGATGAATAAGAAAGGAAGGGAGGAGCAAAATATTTTCTTCATATATTGCCACTAAAACTCACTGTACAAACTGTAAATATATACACGCAGCTAACGAATTCTGTGGTTAATTATGTACAGAGGTGTTGCGTTGGTATGCTGGTTGGCTAGTACTACGTACAGAGTTTGTTAGAAAGGGAATAATCTGCTGTGGTGTAGAATAGGGAACAGTTGATGTTTACAGACTACCAACATCCCCTCCTCAAGTTGGGAAGTCGACGAGACCCAACTTGGCACTGGCTTGACGAATGGTTTCTGCAGAGAGAGCCTTGGTAAAACTGTCGGCCAATTGGTGTGGTGAAGGAATGTGTGCAGTAACGATGAAGCCGTCTTTAACAGCATTGCGTACAAGATGACAGTCAATTTCTAGATGTTTTGTACGCTCGTGGAAAACGGGATTTTCAGATATGTGAATTGCTGCTTTGTTGTCGCAATGCAAAGTAAACGGGGATGTAGACTGAACCTGTAAATCCCGTAACAAATAGGAAATCCACCGGAGTTCACAAACTGTGGTAGACATGCTTCTGTATTCAGCTTCGGCGGACGAACGACTAACGGTGGACTGTTTTTTAGTCTTCCAGGAAATCAGGGACCGGCCCAAGAAGATACAGTAGCCAGTTAGAGATTTGCGGGAGAATAGACACCCAGCCCAGTCAGAATCAGAAAAAGCTTGAAGGGAAAGATGATCTTGAACAGGATAAAAAAGACGACGATGTTGTGTGCCTTTAGTGTATCGTAAAACATGGATGAGTGCGTCCCAATGTGGTTGCCTTGGGGCAGTGTTAAATTGACTGAGATATTGAACTGCGAAAGATAAATCAGGACGAGTAAAACTGAGATAAAGCAACTGACCCACCAACCGTCGATATTTGTCAGGGGATAGTAAAATAGCCCCTTCGTCACTTGACAACCTTGTTCCTAGTGGGATTGGTGTCGTAGCAGGTTGTAGGTCCTCCAAACCAGCATCACATAAAATATCAGAAATGTACTTAGACTGAGATAAGTAAAGACCATCAGTAGAACGAGCAACCTCAACACCCACAAAAAAGTTCACATATCCGAAGTCTTTGATAGTGAATTTAACATCCAGATATGCTTTAACAGCATCGATTTCAGATTCAGCAGGACCCAAGACTAGCAGATCATCCACATAGATAATAATTGCGAGGAAGGATGAACCGATACCTTTGGTAAATAGACAGTAATCGGATGTGGCCTGAACAAACCCATAGTCGATAAGAGATTGAGAGAGAGCTTTGTTCCATTGTCTGCCAGCTTGTTTTAGGCCATAGAGAGATTTCCGCAGGCGACAGACTTGGCCATCCTGGAGTTTATCATAACCCTGAGGAGGTCGGAGATAGATTTCTTCATCGATGTAACCATGCAAAAAGGCGTTGTTAACGTCAATATGATGGAGTGGCCAACAATTGGCAGCAGCGATGGCAAAAAATAATCTAATCGTTGTAACTTTGGCGACCGGTGAAAACACATCGGAATAATCAATGCCGGCGCGTTGGTTGAAGCCCTTAACAACAAGTCGTGCTTTCCGCCGTTCTACTGAGCCATCTGGGTTGCGTTTAATTTTGTATACCCATTTTGTATCTAATGGGCGTTTCCCTTTCGGTAGATCGGAGGCTACCCAAGTTTCATTGGCCTCCAAAGCTGCTAATTCTGCTTGCATTGGGCCAACCCATAATGGGTCATTTTGAGCTGCTTCATACGACAGTGGTTCATGGTCACTAGAAACATTGGCCATAAACGACAGGTAAGTGGAAGAAAAAACAGGAAAGGAAGGGGAGGGAGTGTCGAGTTTACCCGAGGAGAGTGACGAGCCATTGGTAGCGGTAGTCGAAGCGTCAGTGGTGGCTAAGGAGACATAATGTTCGAGATATTTGGGTCTGGTGCGTATACGTGTGCCGGTGCGTGGGAGAATGGAAGAAGGAGAAGAAGAAGAAGGTAAAGTAGGAGGCTGGCTGGGGATTAAGGTTGGATCGGGTAGGTTAACGTTAGGAGATGGATCAGGTGTGGGTAAAATGAGTGAATTGGTAGTGGGCCTTGTAGGATTAAGGTTGATAGGTGTTGTAGAGGTAGGAAAAATGGGCTGAGGAGAAAAAAGAGGTTGATAGGTGGGCTGATTTGGGTGGTTGGCCTGAGGTGGAGTAGGTGGGTTTTGGTAGGGAAATAGATGTTCACGAAATATGACATCTCTTGAGATAATGATTTTTTTCGAATCCAACTCAAATAATTTGTATCCCTTTTGACCAGACACGTAGCCAATGAAAATACATTTTGATGCACGTGGCTCAAGTTTGTCTTTGAAAGGTTTAGTGTTTGTTGAAAAACAAAGGCATCCAAAGGTGCGTAAATGATCATAAGTTGGTTTTTTTGAGTAGAGTTTCTCAAATGGGGTCATCCAGGCGAGTATTTTAGTAGGTAGGCGATTGATTAAAAAAGTGGCCGTTAGGAGAGCTTCCCCCCAAAACATCGTGGGCAGCTTGGCTTGGAAAATAAGTGCTCGGGTAATTTGTAAAAGATGTTTGTGCTTGCGCTCCACAACACCATTTTGTTGCGGTGTGTAGACGCAGGATTTTTGGTGAATGATGCCTTTCTGATAAAACAAATTTTGGCAAGATTGGTTTGTGAATTCGGTGCCATTATCGGTTCGTATGCATAAAGGTTTTAATGAGAACTGGGTCTCAATCATGTTGAGAAAAATTGTGAGTACTTCGTGTACATGGGCCTTACTATTAAGTAAGTAAGTCCATGTAGCACGTGAAAATTCATCAACAATGGTAAGGAAAAATCTTGAGCCATCGATGTTCGGAGTATTGTATGGGCCCCAAACATCCACGTGTAGTAGTTCAAAGGGTTTGGTAGCAATAATTTTGTGTCTTGAAAAAGGTTGTCTTTCTTGTTTGGCAAGAGGGCAAATGTCACAACAAAAATTAGTAGGAGTTTTTGAAATAGAAAATGGTACGTGCAAAAGTTTACTTGAAGATACGTGTCCCAATCGATGATGCCACAAAGTATAATCATCGGATACAAAATTAGCAAAGGATTGATTTACATAAAACTTGAGAGATGGGCCTTTTAAGCCGGTTGTAAAACTTTGGGTAGTAAGACGGTAAATACCTCCTTCCGCTTCGACTATCGCCACAATATCATCACTCCATGGGTCCTGTAAAAAAGCTTTGTTATCAGCAAAAATGGCTATCAAGTTATTTTCGGTGGCAAGTTTATGAACAGACATCAAGTTGTGGTTAAAAGTCGGTACACATAAGGCATTGGAAAGAGTCAATGTTGGGTGCAAAGGTATGTTCCCAACAGCAGTAACGTTTCTATATGAACCATCGGGTAGAATTACCAGTGTGATGTGTCCCATTGTGAGATGTTCTAATAAACTAGGTTTTGAGCACATATGCGTAGAGGCCCCCGAATCTACTATCCATGAATCACTGTCATATTTGTCACTACTGCAAAATGAACCGTTAGGGGTAGGGGAGTTACCTGCACAGCTGTTGTAAGCAACATGATGTGCTTTAGCGACTTGCTTACCTTTGATGATTTGCATAAGTTCCTGCACTTGTTTTGCGAGTGTGGCAACATCCATTTGGTTCTCCTGCGTTTCTTGTCCTTCATTAATTGGATTGTCTAGGACTGTTGCTCCTGCAAATATACCTTTTCCCTTTTTGCGTTGAAGTTCTTTATACCATTCCGGTATCCCGTGCAGCTTAAAACATGTTTCCCTGAGATGTCCTATTTCGTGACAGTAGCTGCATACCTTGTCGTCTTTTTTAACAAAAACTCTTTTGTTTCCACCATCTTTACTCCAATGCTGTCGTTTATCAGTTGTTGAACCACTGGGCACAGTAGGAGTTGCTAACAGAGCAATATTCATGTTACTCGCACCTTTTGACATATTGTTAATATTCCTCTGTTTTTCAACAGTAACGATCATGGAGAATGCTTTACTAACAGATGGTAATGGTTCCAACAGCATAATTTGACTGACTACAGTGGAAAATTCTTCCCTCAAACCCATCATAAAATCCATCAATTTATTTGTATCTGCTACTTCCCTATTGTGATTCGCAGCATCACACACACATCTCTTCATGGGCATTAAACTATCCACATCATTCCATAACTTTTTTAGTTTTGAAAAATACTGTGTTACGGTATCGTTACCTTGCCGCAGGTTGTTGAGTTCCTGCGTTAACTGGTACAGGTGAGGACCACTGCTCTCACCGTATCGGCTTCGTAGCTCCTCCCATAGATCTCGTGCAGTGGTGACAACCATGAAGGAATCGCGAATCTCTTTTATTGTAGCATTTAAAAGCCAAGCAATAACCATGTTGTCAGCAGTGATCCACTTCTTCATCAGAGTGATGTTTCCTTCTGGTTTTTTTGTTTCTCCGGTCACGAAGCCCAACTTGTTCTTGGCTTTAAGAGAGATGGTCATCGATCTACTCCAACTTAAATAGTTGTTTCCGTCAAGGGCATTTGTCACCATGACTGTTCCTGGACTATCGGCTGGGGAGAGGATAAGATCGTCTGGTTGATCCTGGTATTCATCACTAGTTTGACTGTCGTCTTCCATGGCTGATTAAAGCTTTTTATTTAGAGAGTAGGTATTTGTAAGGGTATGGATCGTTTTGCTCTGATACCATGCAAAACTTTGCTTTTGTATCTTCACCGTTACCCGATGAATAAGAAAGGAAGGGAGGAGCAAAATATTTTCTTCATATATTGCCACTAAAACTCACTGTACAAACTGTAAATATATACACGCAGCTAACGAATTCTGTGGT
>JANIJF010000005.1:66512195-66528624 GCA_024520955.1 Erythroxylum bequaertii
GTGTACTGTATGCCCTTAGCATTCATTGATATCAATGTCCTGTGCAGGCCGAGCGCCCGCATTCAGGAGTTCCCGGAAGATGACAGTTGTGTAAATTTCTGACTTTGATGAAATGCAATGAGGAAGAATTTAGTTTTTTAAAAAAGTTTGTGATTTTATATTGATGTTTATTATTATGATGCCATGTGAAGTACAGTAGTGATTATTCGTAGTGCACTCTTATCATAGGATATGTATCGGTATGATCTACGGGCGTCGGTGTATACCCTGCAATAAGGGGGCGCTACAATTTTACCATTGTGGATGGAATTATCTTGAAATGAAGTGAAGTCGTGATTCCAGACCATCACCCATTACAACAAACTCTTCTTTATAAAAACCATAACACCATAACTGGTGGACATGCTGGAATAGCCAAAACTTTGGCTCAACTATCAGCCAACTGTTACTGGAAAGGGAAGAGAAAGTTAGTAAACGAATTCATGGCCACTTCTTATGTTTTTCAAGAAGTCAAGTACGATCCTAGTAAACCTAGGGGGCTACTAGAACCATTGCCAACTCCTTTTAATATATGGCAAGACTTAGCCAAGGATTTTATCACGGGTCTTCCTCCTTCTCATAACAAAACGATCATTTGGGTTGTAACTGATCGACTCTACAAGTATGGGCACTTTGTAGCTTTTCCCAAGGGTATTACTACTCCAATGTTGGCTGCTTTATTTTCTCAAGAAATTGGGAAATTACATGAGCTTCCACGATCCATTGTAAATGATTGAGACCCTTTATTCAGCAATGGCTTTTGGAAATAACTCTTTTAGAATTTGAGGAACTCAGTTGAAACACAGTATCTTTTATCTCCCACAGATTGATGGAAAATCCGAGGTTCTGAATAGGTCCCTTGAGACATACTTCAGGTGCTTCACTTTAAATCATCCACGATCCTGGGTCAAGGTGCTACACTGGGCAGAATGGTCTTACAATACCTCAGTCCATTCTGCTACACACCCCATTTGAAGTGGAGTCCAGATCTCCTGTCCAATATTATGGTGTCTTATTGTGTCCAATAAATCTCAGCCGTTTATTTTATGAGACAGAATAAGACAGAGTAAAACTGGACAGAGGAACTGGTCCCTTTGAAGTGATCGATGGTTATCCGCCTCCTACAATTGGTGCTTAACTTTCTAGGAGCACTAAATTTGCTCAGTTGGAAGAAAGTTTATTAGACCATCAGGCCATATTAGTATGGAAAACCAAATGAAAATGCGAGCAGATCGTGATAGGTAAGAGAGACAATTTCAAGAAGGAGAATGGGTGCTAGTTAAACTTCAACCATGCAGACAACATTCTATGGTGAGAAGAGCTTGTCAAAAACTTGCCAAGAAAGTTTTTGGGCCTATCATATTACTAAGAAAATAGGAAAGGTGGCTTATGAACTCGCATTACCTGCTGAATCACGAGTTCACCCTATCTTCCACTTATCTTTGCTCAAGAAGTATTATGGCACCATACTTTTCATGCTTAAGTCATTGATGGACGCCCACTTTTGGAGCCTACTAGTATTTTGAAAACAAAAATGGTGAAGCACCAAGGTAGAAAATTGCCTCAAATGCTTAATCAATGGAAAGGATTACCCGGGGAGGAAGCTACTAGGGAATGGGAACAAGACTTGGAGTCGAATTACCCTACCTTCAACCCTGAGGACAAGGTTGCAACTGAAGGAGAGAGTAATGATTGGTTACAAGGTTGAGTGCTCCAAGGTGAATGATGAGAAAATTGATATACCCAGATTTGTCCAAAAAGAAACATTGAGGAAGAATCGAAGATTTGTTCCCACATGTCATTTTTACAGAGTTATTGGGCACATATTGTTTCAAAGAAGCCAAAGCTGAAGGACCTTATATCCCTCACATAAATTTCAGAATCAGCCTTTAGTATTGAAATCCATTTGAGTTTAAAAGGGTCAATTGTAAGCTCTCGTAGTTCTTCAATCGATGAAGGCAACTTCGAATAATGGTTGGTAATTTGATAGTGGATGTTTACGTCACATGACCGCCGATTATCAGAGTTGTATGGATGGGCACGTGACTTTCGGAGATGGAAAGAAGGCTTCGGTGATTGGTAGAGGAACATTATGCATGAATGGACTGCCTCCCTTCAAGAATGTGCTCCATGTCGATGGATTAAAAGCTAATTTGGTAAGTATAAGCTAACTCTGTGATGATGGTTTGTTAGTTAAATTTACAAGTGATGAATGCAGGGTGTTAAACGAACAAGGAGAATGCATTGTGAGCGGGAAGCGATCAATCGACAACTGCTACATGTTATAGGTCACAACCACCTGTAATTCAACCTCATATGACAGTAACATAGATTTGGGGCATCAAAATCTTGAGCACGTAAACTATGAACTTATTACCAAGTTGAAGAACTTGGAAGTTGTGAAGGGGCTACCCATAATGAACAAAGAAGATACGTCAATCTGCAGTGCATGTCAAATGGGTAAGTAGATGAAAGTACCACAGAAAAAGGTTAGACATGTTACCTCATCACGCATACTTGAATTAATTCACATGGATTTGGTTGGTCCAACATAACAAGATAATATTGGTGGAATGAGATATTTCCTAACATGTGTTGATGATTATTCAAGATATACTTGGGTATCCTTTTTGAAAGAAAAATTAGATGCTTTCAAGACTTTTAAAAGCCTATATGTGCAGGTTAAGAATTTGAAAAATATGGTTGTGTTAAGAATTCAATCAGATCACGGAAGGGAATTTGAGAATATAAGCTTTAATGACTTTTATGAGGAGTATGGCATCATACATGAATTTTCAACACCTAAAACTCCACAACAAAATGGAGTGCTGAAAGGAAAAATAGAATACTTCAAGAAATGGGTAGATCGATGTTGAATGGAAGAAAATTGTCTATGTATTTTTGGGTTGAAGCAGTCAATATAACATGCTACATATGTAACAGAATTTACCTTTGAAGCATCTTGAATAAGACTTCATATAAAATTTGGAAGGGAAAGAAACCAGATGTAAGTTACTTTTATGTCTTTGGTAGTAAGTGCTACATTCTTAGAGATTGGGAACAACTCGAAAATTTTGAGAGCAAAAGTGATGAAGGAATCTTCATTGGTTATTCAACTCACAGTAAAGCTTATTGAGTGTATAATCAAAGAATTAAGAAAGTGCTAGAGTCCATAAATGTCGTGATAGATGATATATCTCTGTTGAATGATCAAGTGATAGAAGAAAATCCACAGAACCGATCCTCAAAACTAGCTCAAACAAGCAATGAGACAAGATTGAAGAATTGCCCAGATCTGCAGTTAGTTGCTGCTGAGGTAGTAACTACGTGAATTGAAGAATTGTCAGTTACTTTGGATGATGAATCAACTAAAACACTCGATGCAAAAATTGTTCTTGTAAATGTTTAAAACTTGAGAGAAGCTAACTTGAATCGGGATCCTTCCTCTCAAATCAGAAGAAGTCATCCTATAGAGAGCGTTATTGGAGACATTAGTGAAAGAAGAAAAACAGGAGAAGGAAGAAGGGTTGATTATCAAGAACTTGTGGGTTATTTATGCTACACCTCTTCTTTCAAGTCAAAGAACGTTAAAGAAGCTCTACAAGATGAGTTCTAGATAACAGTCATGCAAGATGAATAGATTCAATTTACACGAAATGATGTATGGGAATTGGTGCCAAGACCATCGGATGCTGATGTGATTGGAACAAAATGGGTGTTTCGAAATAAAACAGATGAAAAGGGTAATGTAACTAGAAATAAAGCAAAGTTAGTAGCTCAGGGATATTTTCAGGCTGAAAGAATAGACTTTGACGAAACCCTTGCACTGGTGACACGATTTGAGTCTATTAGACTATTATTACGTATAGCATGTGTGAAGGGGTTTAAGCTTTATTAGATGGATGTAAAGAGTGCTTTTGGCTTTTCTGATTGGGTTCATACAGGAAGAAGTGTATGTCAAGCAACCAAAAGCATTTATCATTTCAGCCCACACAGACCACATCTTTAAGCTAAAGAAAGCTCTTTACGGTCTCAAATAAGCATCGAGGGCTTGGTATGAAAGACTCACACAATATCTCATCAAGCAAGGATATCAATGAGGTAGTGTTGACAAAACTTTATTTATTAAAAAGGTTAGATCGACCTTGGTAATTGCTCAAATATGTGTTGATGACATTGTGTTTGGTTCTACTTATTCGAAGATGGTAGATGAATTTGTTGAATTAATGACATCTGAATTTGAGATGAGTATGATAAGTGAACTGAATTTCTTTTTGGGTTTGCAAATTAAACAAGTGGAGGATGGAATTTTTGTTTCACAAACCAAATATGCTAAGAGTTTAATAAAGAAGTTTAGTCTTGAGAATGTCAGACATTCGAGAACACTTATGAGTGTCTCAACGAAGCTAAACAGAGATGAGAATGGTAAAAGCGTTAATGTCAGTTTATATCGGAGCATGATCAGAAGTCTATTATATTTAACTGCAAGTAGGCCAGACATTTGTTATAGCGTCGGTGTATGTGCTCGTTATCAAGCCAATCCTAAAGAAACACATCTAATATCCGTCAAGAGGATTATCAGGTATGTAAGTGGAACATCTGGTTTTGGAATATGATATTCATCTAACTCGACATCTTATCTAGTTGGATATAATGATGCAGATTGGGCTAGAAACTTAAATTATCAGAAAAGCACTTTAGGAGGTTGTTTCTTCTTAGGAAACAATTTGATCTCTTGGTATAGCAAGAAGAAAAATTCAATTTCACTATTGATCGCAACAGCTGAATATATCACTGCAGGTAGTTATTTTTCACAACTTCTTTGGATGAACCAGATGTTAGAAGATTACGAAATTGATTAGAATGTGTAGACAATCTTATGTGATAACAAGAGTGACATAGACATCTCGAAGAATCCGGTTCAGCATACAAGGACGAAACACATCAATCTGAGGTATCACTTTATTCGAGAGCTTGTAAAAAGCAAAATAGTCACCTTGTCACATATATCTACAAAAAAGCAGTTGGCATATATCTTTACGAAACCTCTTGATGCATTAAAGTTTGAACTTCTTCGAGGGGCTTTGGGAATGTGCGGTTTCCATTATTGATGTATATTTCTTTATTTTTTTTAAAACGACAAAACTAAACATTTTATGTGTAAGGGGATTAAAAATCCATAACTTTTATTTTTTTTCTCAGCTACCACTGCACAACCCCTTAGCTACTGTCGCACTACTCTTCTCTCTTACAATTTCATCTTCATATTATTCAACATATGGGCTTCTTTTTCCTTCTAGCTAAATCGTTGGATTTTCAATCTCATTCTCAAGATTGATTTGTGCTTTTGGCGTCTCAAGATTCATCATCACCGATAATTTTCTGGTAACTCTTCTCTCTACACTGTCATCTTCACCTTGAAATTGATTGGGTGTTTGTTGTTTCTAATTGGAATGGGCAAGAACAAAGAGAAAACATCCTCTTCAGTGTTAGAAAAGAAAACAACAGCTCCATCACATCGTTCAAATCAATTAATGCTCAACCCGACATCCAGAAGGATACTCACCGGGGCTAGGTTGTCTTCGGCTGCTCCTATTGATATTCTCTACACTACTTCTATTCGAGAAAGAGTACCATATCCAAATGATGACGTTGCTCGGGTCATATTATCCATGGTTGAAGACTTTACCTCAAATTTCGATGAGACTCTCGCAGTAGCTACTCCATCGACTGGCCCTCCTATGGCTCCTCAGAAACGTACAAAGAAGCAGACTCAAGTTTTACTCCTTCGCGGTTGAATGGAAATAGGCAACTCTCAACACTGTCTGGTTTGTTCTCGACCATTCAATTAATTTAGAGGAGTTTCAACAACATTAACTGGACAATTTATTATCAGAGAGATATTTATTGCAAGCCTCACTACTTTCGCAACACTATGACTCAAATCTGGTAAAAGAGTTTAATGCAATTTAACTAGTGATATTTTGAATGAAACTTCTTTGAGTTATAGATCCATATATGTGTGGGGTTAGGTAGTCCGTTTTGACGTTTATCATTTGAATTTGTTTATGGGATTTGATAATTTGATTGGTGATCAACTTTTTGATGATGATTGAAATGTGTCAAATGATTTAATTGTTACGATATTGACTGGTGAAAAATTGACTATATGGCTGTCTAGCTCTGTGCTTCGTTCTTTAATGCTTACCCAAAAGTATTTCGTGCTCTTTAAGTTAGTAGTGACCAACTGGATGTTAGACACACATGTTATCTCTGTCTACTTGGCACAGGCCAAATTGACTTATGCGATTCGTACTAGGGTGTGATTCAATCTTGGACCTCTCATTTTGAAGCTATGTTGGCCATTGAGAGTAAGCCACATTCTTTACTCTACTTTCCATGTCTAATCTCTCAATGCTTATATGTAAATGAAGTTCCCAAGATGGAGTTGAGTATACTTGAGTCGGTGTACTTGATGAACATCTCTTTAAGGATTTTTAGGCACCACGAGTAGTGGATTTGCCATACACCACATCTGGCCCCTCGGATGGCTCGAGGACAACTTCTATCAATCCTCATGCAGCTCTCTTTACTGAAATTGACAGGATTGAAGACATTATTCAAGTGGCAAGTGACACTATTCGTCACTTAAAGCAGTGAGTTTTACGATTTCCCGGAGCTCCTTAAGTTCATCTTTTTGGCATATGTCATCCCAAAGGGGGAGAGGATAAGACTTGAATCTTACTTTGTTATGTTGAAATAATTGTGAACTTTGGTTGTTATTCTCTATTGAATCTTGGATTGAGGGGGAGCATTGTGAATTCAATATTCATATGTCCAATTATGTTATTTAGGGGAAGCTTAATAGTTGTGACAAAATGTCAAAAAGGGGAAGATTGTTAAGATATATAGTATATATCTTTTCATTTAGTTTTGTCATTTTATTTATTAATGGGACATATGAGATATTAATTGGACTTGGATTCGAAAAGATATAGTTGTTACATTTATAGTTGTGAAAGAATCCTACACTAAATTAAAGTCTATCATTTGAGAAATTGTGGCATATCACGTTTGTAATTGTCAAGGGTATTGCTGGATTTTGCACAGAGTGAAAAAGGGTTTGTGTGTGGAATCTAGGTCTTTATCGTGTGTATCTTAAGTGTGTCAATTGATGGAGACTGTTGGGCTCTTTGATGTGTGTGTTAATTATGTTTTTCTGTTGAAATAGCTGAAGTGATTTGTGGTTTTCTGGTTTTTGGTGAGACACGGTTGAGTCTTTGAGTGAGCATTGTAAGTGGCTTATGTAGTTTGTGGATTGATGGGTTATTACTACAAGTGTGGATGTGCTATACGATGGTGTTAACTTCTGGATGTGGGTTGTTTTGTTATGTGTTCGTTGGTGGTGTTCTTCTTGTTTGATTGATGAAAATTAAAGGGTGCAGCACGTGTTTTCAGAGTAGGAGATTCACTGCTCTATTTTGATCGTATGGGAATTGCTAATGCTGGACTATTAGCCTTGTAGAGTGGCTTACAGTTAAACTGAGTTTATGTGAACAACTTTCAGATCTCTTGTTGAGGAGCAAAACCCATAGAAAAGTTATTCTATTTGAATCTTCAGTGTGTTTAGATTTTTCTATAAAATTTTCAAATACTTGAGTCTTTTATTTATTATCTTTCAGTTAATAGATTGTTGAAATAAATCCTTTGTTGAGGTTAACATGAGTCAGTCGTGTTATTGAGTGTGAAAATCTTTCATGAGAAGTGAGATTGAAAGATAATTTCAAGGATTGAGTGAGTCGGCTTTGAAAGCCCTTGTGTCAATCTATTCAACTTTCGTAAAAGTTATTAAGTTAGGTGAGAGCTCCGCAAATGTAGGCAATATGTGCCGAACTACATTGACAAATTTCAGTTTTGTTTATCTTTGGTGCTTTTAATTTTTCTGATTTTTGTGTTTGTTAGAAACGAATTGGAAAGTTTGCGAAACAATTACCCTTTCGATTTTTTTCAATCTAAACTAATGAAACTATAGTCCCGTTGTTTTCGACTGGCCCTCTACCTTGGTTTTTATGATCGCAATGATAATTCTCAATTAATTTTTGGTGCATCAATTAACAATGATACATACCTAAAATTTTCAAAAGCATTAGCATTATTTAACGGTTTGCTCACCTGTAGACATATATGAATGGTCTTCGCGGAGTATTATACTTGAACTTCAACATCATTTCACAAATTAGGTTTAGTGTTACTAATCGATGGTAGCTGTAATTTTTCTGTTGCGAGATAGCATATCGATTATGACCCTGTAACTAATAATGGCTGTTGGCTTTTCTTGACTGGTGAATGGTTCTTCCACAGAAAACTGTAACTTCGATTCTCCAATCACGCAAAAATGGACGTAGAACCCAATCGATCCCTATAAACAGATATATAAAAGAAAACTTGAACATCCCATCATGAACAATGATTAACTAATGAAAATTAAAAATGTGATTTGATCATTCACGAGTCCAAGGGCAGATCTTCTGTACCCTTTATGGATGGTTGGGATCAAGAAGATATTGAATAGGTCCAGAATAAAGGGTACAGAAGATCTGTACCCCACGAGTCCATAATCTGATTTTGAGCTTTCTTATTCAACTTTAGCTCCCGCTGACTCAGTGGGTCCATTGATTATCTCCGTAAAATTAATCAACATTTTAGTTGGTCTAAGTTGGATATATTCACACAATAGTGATTTCAATGGGCTAGGTGACCAGATATTCTTCATTTAGAGTAGTAAAAATAGTTACTTGAAATCTTATTTCTTTACAAAAGATAGTATATTTATCGTGCAGACAATTAACCTCTCAAAGTTTAGCTGAAAAAATGTTATTGTTTAAAGACTGGTCATATCTATATAACTAACCAAAACACGGATTCACTGGTCAAGTCAAAATTTATACACACATGATGCTCGTTAGCTGATCCATTGACGTGCAGCTGCCTGTCCTTGTTAGTAGTAGTTAGCCTGTCTCCCTCCCCAAACCCTTCACACAAAATGGCTTATATTATTTCGAAATTGTTACTATTTTAACCACATGAAAAATGAAATCTATTTAATTTTTATGACTAAAAAATTGTTACTTTTTATAGATTTAATCATGTAAAGTTGGTTCTTTGTTGTTGTAAGGAGCATGACCGAAAACTTTGTATTCATCTTGTGTTATTATATTTTATCATGATATTAAAATAAGTTGTGGTTGGAACAAGCACAGCCTAAAACTTGCATTCGTCTTGTGTTTTTTCAAGTGTAATTCCTTTGAAACAATTTTGTTACAATAATATCATTATAAAACCATCATATGGATACTCTTGTAAATTAAAACTTTTAGTCGTTCAATCAACAGTTATACAAAGTGTAATTTGTTGTTACGTAAGTGATTAACATGCAATTGCGTACTATATATCAATGGCATCAACTACTCTCTTTTTCCAAATAAGATATTATTATTTTATTTCAATCCATACTCATTTTAAAAGGGGACGTTAAATAATGTTAAGTAGACATATCTGCAAATATTTTAATTTAGTATATATTTAGATATCACTACTAACATTATAATATTTAATCATTATAGAAAGATATTGTTCTTACAAATGCAGACCTGATGTATTAGGTAATTTACACACATAAACTTAATCAGAAGGACTTAAAGTTTGTGCGTTCATAGATGTAAGTCTTTATAGTCAAATGTCTCTTATTTTGTTCTCATTCTTTCTATTTATATTTTACATTGGAACACAAATATTACTTTACTAAAAACGTACCAGACCCTACTCGTTGCGCAACGTCATAGCAGATGGGAATTCTGGTATGTTAATCTCTCTTTATTGGATTATTTTTGACGTTTAGATCTACACCAATAATATTGTATTCAGGCTTCTGACAAAATATAGCGTATGACACAGTACGGACTGGGTGTACTTGTCCTATAATTTTGGAGATGCTATTAATTTAAGTGCTATTTTAGAAGAACAAAAGGTAGTAATAGTAATACATCAACATAATTTGCATTACCATTATACACATATGTTTCTTGGATAGATGATATGACATCATTTTGACAGTAAAATTAAGGTGAAGATACCTTTAATCCGATTAAGGTGAAGATACATTTAATCTTACACTGATATGTCTTCGCATTGGAATTTTCAACCAAAGTTTATGCAGCATATTTTCATCTAGTGGCAGCTCGTGCTTCAATTCACAAAATCACACGCTTGATGAAAAAGGGGCTTCTGCGGCCAAAAAAGACGGCTTTGCCCGAAAATCTCTTTGAATTATATCAAAGGGCTTGTAAGTCAGCACTCTTTGTCCTTTTCTTGGTCATCGTTCAACTGCTTTCTTTTGATCCTGATTCCTCACTCTTTATTCCCTTTGAACACTCAAAACAAACCTATTCCAACTTGTTATCTACTTCGAGTCTTTGGTACTAGAAGTCTCGAAGGTTACAACTGTAGCAGTTACTCAATTAAATTTAAAGGAAAGAAATTAATAACAAACATGGATGCTTAATTTCTTTTTTCACTTCTCATTACAAAATTAATATTCTCAAAATACAAATCTTTCACTTTTTTTAGTTTTAATTGCATTTAGTCGATGTTAATATCGCTGTTTCTCTTCCAACTTGCATGCTCTAACATAGATATAACTAAGTTGGTCACTGTTTTCTGTTATTCTTTGGGTTCAACCATTATCACTTGCCTAATATTCCAAATTCTAGAAAGAGAAAAAGAGGTTATTTAATTATACACAATTCATTATAATGACCAAATTTGGTTAAACTTACATGCAAGTTGCTTTCAATATTGACATCCATTTTCTGCTTTTGACATTTAGTTGAGAATCGAGCCAAACTAACAACTCCTGACTCCGCTTAACTATTCAATGTTACGAAGACAATTGACAATGTTTCTGATACTATAATTGGTCGTAGGTGCCTGTCCCCGGAGCTGATTAAGAAATTTCAGTTGATTTAATAAACGTCACTGTTAATTTAAATTTTATTATAAGATAAAATAAAAAGAAAATTAATATTAACGATAAACTAATTCACAAAACAACTTGTAAAAGAACTAATCTCTACAAAGTTTCATAATTTGAAAAATATAATCTATTACTTTTTTAAAAATTAATTGTGTTTAAATTTACTTAAACTACCCGAATAATTAATACGATAATTATTAAAATTAATCATGTTGTACTATGTGATTTAGTGAAAAATTTAAATCTAGCTATTAAATAATAATTTTTTTTCTAGCGTTTGGAGATTCATCCTTTGTAGCAGGCATAAATCTCAAATTTGGTAAAGAGATGAATTAACTATATCACAAAGTATGGTGAATAAACTTTATAATTTTTATGTTTTCACATAATCGAAAGGTAATTTATAACATATACATTTTCATACTTTAAAACATTTATTTTTACTTTTGTGTCTCTTTATTTTAATTACGAATTTTTGTATTGTCTGTTAATATTATTTAAGTTACAATTATCAATTAAAGTTGGAATTTGAATACATACTTCTAATTTACGTGCTCTATCTAAAGTTTTTTTCTCCTAATTCTAAGTTTATCATGTTTTCTAGAGTCAGGTCTTTATGTTTTCATCTTCATATTTTTATTGTAATTTTTCTCATAAATAAAGGGTGAGTCTTACAGCAACTGATAGTTTTCATGACTTGAACTTATAACTTTATGGTCACAAAAATATAAAGGAAAGATTGTGTACATTATAAACGTTGTACACTAGGTATAAAAAAAATAATTTATTGACATACTTATTGTTCTTAAACTTATGGTAACTTATTCGGATTAAGTTATATTTTTGGGTTCTCCTTAGCCATATTTCAATAATATTAAGATAACATTTTGCTTTCAACTATAATACAATGATGTACTACATTTATATTTTGTACATATGTAATGGCATGTAAATTTGATTACAACTGATTAAATACATTGTATTCTATAAAAATTTTGGCCAAGTCAATCTTTAAATGAAATATGAAGGAACCAAAGAGAAATTTGTGCTTTACTTTCGAACTCAATCAATGATGTAACTAAAACTATGAGAAAGGGCAAAGCACGAAGGTCAACAAAGAAAAAGTATTGGGAGGCTAATTAATGCTGAAGAAAAAATAATATTTGAAATGGAATGTCATGCGCATATGACTAAATAATATTTGAAATTTCCATGCTGTTATTGCAATTTAAGAACTTTCCATGCTTATTATGAACTACTCAAGGAACAATCTATTACCCCCTGTCCAAAATCAATAAAAGCGTTTTACTTCTAGAATATTAGCTATAAAATATGGCCATCAAATAAAACTTTTCTACGTAGCATCTTTTATCAATTTTCTTGAATGGGGCTTTACTTTTGTTGAGCTCATGCTTGACTACATAAAATACAGACATTGATAATGTCAAACTTCTCCATCAAATTGTACATTCAGGTGTTTTTGTTCAAAGATTGATTTGGTGTACAAATATATAAACTCAATCAACTTCTTTATTTATTATGTGGAAAAAGTAGGTGCATGAGAATTGAAACGCTTTTAATCAGTTTGTATCTCTAAAGGCAAGAATCAATGTCGAGGTTGTGTGCCTTAGCAGTTGGAACTTGGAACCTGGAACGCAGAAGTGAAGTAAAATAATACTCAGAAACAATAAACAAATAATGATCCTTGAAATGTTTTACATTTAGCTTTGATCTCTCATCATCTATGTGGATGCCCTATTATTTTTCATCACCATGCTTTTTCAACCTTTTTTTTTCTTTCTTTTTCTCATATTTTCCTTGTTCATGAAACAAATATTAAGGGTTGCTTACAACAATATGACTAAGTTTGATACTCCTATATGCTATTAAAGGAATTAATGGGATAAATCTGGGAGTCTCCGAGAGTTTAGATTTAGGTCATCAGAAGAAGTGTGTTACTATCTGGAAACCAAGACCGTGAACTTGATAGAATTTAAGGGTGACTGCAAAGGTGAACCTAAACACCAAAACGCATATATACAGAAAACAAATGCACCACTAACTCAACAGAAAGTTTCTACATTACAAAGTTTCAACTGTACTTGTTGCCTAGGATTATCTATATTTCGTCGCCCCCTTGGGTTTAGGTTTAGTACTCGTCATAATTTGTAAATAGTGATCTATTCACACTTAATTCGTTAACAGCTAATTTCTTTTCTTATTAAACCAAATGGGAAAGCTCCTTGTTAGAAATAATTTTAGATTAAAAGAGTAACTCAAATCTTCTTTTGGCACATGAAAGGGTATATTACTGTAAAAAGGATAGTGACTTTGGGATTTCTACATTGAATTATTCCTTTTCGCTTTAAATTTGAATTTCGCATCAAAGTCAAAACTTATTCATATCATTTCATCAAAATGAACTGAATTGGACCTAAGTAGGACATTTTATATTGTATTTTTGATTCATCAGAAGGTGCAACAATTTCACCAAGATCCCAACAAATAAACCAGAGCTCACTGTTTCAAAATCTCAGATTTTGTATTAATAGATCTTGCAAAACATATTTTTTTCAAGCTTGAAATTATTATGTATCCAGCCCTGTTTAGAGGCAAAACTCAGTTTCGGTGATCTTGGATATTCTCAAGGATCGATGCAATGATGAACGAGTAAAGTTGAGATAATAACAGTTGATTTCAAGTCATTATTGAGAGACACAGTTGCGTAAAGTACAACATGCTTATGTTCTTAACTTACACGACCATATGTGATGGTCATGTACAAGATTGTGAATATGTAATTGGATGATGACCCACACATTCGTGTAAGATCAAACACATCCATTTGATCCCTATTGTACACGGCAGTACATAAAGGCAGTATATGTAACTGCAAACGTGTATAGGTGGATGGCAAGATTAAAAGATATACACGACCATGTGAAAATATACACATCGTGTCCTAGATATACATAATCATGTAAGTAGACCGTGTGACTGACTAAGACCATGTATGTCTATGATTTTTTGAAAATTAGTTGGGACACGGCCACCTACACGATTGTGTAGGTGACCGTGCCCATTTATGAAACCTTTTTTTTGTGTAAAGGGGGGAAATGATGGAGTTCAGAAGGAAGTGTGAAAAGAACACCGAAAAAGGAAAAGAAAGAGAGTGAGGGTCAGTTGAGAAGTTTATCTCATTCTATAGTTGGTAGTTTTAGTTACAAATTATCTTTTGAGTGTTTATTTCAGGATTAGATTACAAGTGTTATTGATTTGGGGTATCAACTTATAATACTGAAACTTGGTAGGATAACTAGTAGTCGTTTTGTGATATAGTTTTGAGCAACGTTAAATAGCTTGAAAACTTTAGACTTGTAAGTTCCTATTTGAAATTAATGAATTTACTTATCAGTTTGGCATGTGGTTTCCCCTTTATACTAGAGGGTTTTCCACATATATCTGGTGTTTAATTCATTTTCTTGTCATATTTATTATTTATGTGTTTTTTTTAATGATTGGCTCATTTGATATTAGTTGATTGTTTTTTATTAACATTGTGGGAGTTGTGATTAGATCCTGACTAAGTGGTATCAGAGCCATTAGTTATGGAAGGTGAAAATAACTTTATTAGTCAAATTGGCATCTACAAACTACTTTATTTGGAGACCTATGATGGAGGACCTTCTTATTGTAAGGATCTCGTTGATCCTATTGATGTGGATAAAGATGTGATGTTCTATTGAAACCAAAAAAGATAACAAATAGAGAATAGGAAAAGATGAAGCATAAAACTCTGGATATGATTCACAATGGATTATCATTATTATCTTCAACCATATGTCTCAAGAAACTAATTTATTTAAATTAGGGAAGAAGCTGGAAGGTCTCTACAAAAGGAAGATTGCTTATAATAAGGCCTCTTTAAATAAGAGGCTTGTAAATTATTTTTAAAGTTAAAAGTTTTCATTCATAAAATTAATGTACAATCCATCAGTGCACAAAATCTAGGTTAGTACAAATTTCTAGAATCCTAGTGTCATGGCTCCTAGTAATCAGTTAATGCAAGGTGGTTCAAACTAATGACCATCTCTCCCTTATGTTTATAAAAAGGTTAGTAGCTATTCCTCCTGCTATCAAGCCCATCTTGCTTTGCTTTCTAATTTCCTAGTAAACCATCTCCATACTTCTGCTTTCTTGTCTGAAAATTATGCTATTTCTCTCTTTCCATATAATGTATACCATTTATGCCCGACTAATCTTTATGGCTTTATAGTCAACTTGATTTCCCATTTTAATGCTCCCCAGCCAAGTGACAGTGTCTTTCCAGTTGAGTACTAGACTGCTAATGCTCAGCATTGCCTGAATTCTTCTCCATATTTCCTTAGTTTATTTACATCCAATCATTAAGTGATCTAAGTTTTCCAACTTTGCACTACATAGTTCGTAATTAAGTGTGTTGATTGGGAACTTCAAATTGTCTTTTGTAAGCAACCCTCCATTCATACTCAACCATAGAATGAAAGAATGTGCTAGTTTGATATCTGTGTCCCATACTGGTTTTACTCATTCAACCCTTGTGTTTTTGAAAATGATTTAGAAGGGGGGTTGAATAGATCTTTGAATCTTTTTCGCAAAGTTCTACAAAAACAAAATTTAATACACACGATACAATCAAACAAATTAAAATGTAAAGAGTAGGGAAGAGAGGCAAACACTATTTTTTATAAAGGTTCGGTGATAAGACCTACGTCCTCTACGTAAGCTCCCACTTAGGATTTTGGCAAAACACTTTACTATACACTTTTTAGTTCAGTGTGAACTTTTCTACACCACTTGATTTTCGGCTCAAGCTACACCTTCCAACCGATCTGTTTTCTGGCACAAATCCTACCTTACAAGTTATTTTCCTCTAATCACTCCACTTACAATATTCTCAATGATAGAAAATTGAAATGATAATGCTCAGTACAGCTGAATAGAATTAAGAACAAGCTAAGAGCAAATTAATGATAGATTGGAACTATGTCACTTTTCTTCACTTTGGACTAGTGTATACGATCATTTGATGTTTCAATATTTATTTGCAGGCTTCCAATCATTTGATCACTTTGCATAAGGCATTCCTTTATGCTTGGCTATTTTTCCCTTAAGCTCACCTCTTAATAAATTTGCCTTTTTCCTCATCATCTGAATAATTAGACTCGAAAAGTTAAATTTTCTCCCTTCTTCCAAGTGCCAAAGAATTTCTTTATCCAAAGATGTAATATGATTGTTACTCGCTTTCTTTGGATAAACTACTCTATTAATAGCATAATGTAACAACCGATAATTCAACGGCAAATCCATTGCCTCATA
>JANIJF010000005.1:66686446-66697424 GCA_024520955.1 Erythroxylum bequaertii
CACTTGTCCTCCATAGTAGGGCTTGCAACGATGGCCAATAACCCTGAAAGTTCTACATGCTCATTTTTCAATTCCACAACTCCAGATGGGAATGCATTAACTACTATAAAAGGTCTGCTCCATCTAGATTAACTTTCTAGGAAACAACTAGAGTCTAGAGTTGAAGAGTAAAACCATATAACCTACATGAAACTCCTTATTCCTGATGTGTGCATCATGCCACCTCTTGCCCTTTTCCTTGTAGAACCTGGCATTATCATAAGCTTGCAGCCTTAATTCGTCTAACTCATTTAACTGCAATTTCCTCTTTTCTCCAATTGCCTTCTGATCCCATTTTACGGCCTTGATAGGCCAATAGGCCTTATGCTCAAGTTCCACAGGTAAATGACAAGCTTTCTCATAAATCAGCCTATAAGGCATTGTCCTAATATTGTTCTTGAAAGCTATCCTGTAAGCGCATAATGCATCATCTAATTTGATTGCCCAATCCTTCCTGGACAAGTTGACAGTCTTTTGTAAGATTTTATTTAATTCTCTATTCACAACCTCTACTTGACCGTTGGTCTACTATCTTGTGTTGTACTCTATATCTTTTCAATAATGCTTCAACTGGATTGTTGTGAAACTGGGTACCTCCGTCACTAATAATCACCTGTGGCACACCAAATCTGTTGATAATCTTTTCAAAAACCTCTGTACCACTTTACTATCATTTTTTGGTGTTGTCATCACCTTAACCCACTTCGATACATAATCAACACTTACCAAAATATATTTGTTTCTGTAAGAGGACAGAAACAGTCCTATGAAATCCAAACCACAAACATCAAAAACTTCAACCACCAACATCAAAGACATTGGCATCTCGTCCCTTTTCGATATGTTCCCAATTCTCTAGCACCTGTCACACTTCTTCAACCAATGTTGTGCGTCCTTAAATAATTTTGGCCGATAAAATCCGCACTTCAACACCTTTGCCATTGTCCTATTGGCTCCAATGTACTACATAAGAAAAATTATAACAGTGAGTTAAAATAACATTAATTTTGTTATCAGGAATACATCTCTACATCACTCTATTCGAACAATTTCTGTAAAGAAGTGGATCTTCTCACATGTACTGCTTACAATCATGTTTAAACTTTTCCTGTTGCTGGTAAGTTAAATTAGGGGGGAAGGATACCACCTATAATGTAATTTGTAATGTCGGCATACCATGGATAGTCTGATTCTTGCACTAAGAGTAGCATCTCATCAGGGAATTGCTTATTGATTTCCTCTTGTAAGCTTGATTCCCCTCCTTCCAATCTTGACAGGTGATCAACAACGAAATTTTCTGCTCCCTTTTTATCCTTGATCACGATATCGAATTCCTATAGGAGCAGGATCCACCTAATTAACCGAGGCTTAGCATCCTTTTTGGCAAAAAGGGTACTTCAGGGCTGCATGATTTATATACAAAATCACTTTTGAACCAAATAAGTAAGAACGAAATTTATCGCAAACAAAAACTACAGCTAACAGTTCTTTTCCTTTCATGGTATAATTAATCTAAGAATCCATTAAAGTCCCGCTGGCGTACTGTTCTTGTCCTTACGTTGCCCTAAAACACACCTAATTGTGTAATCTCCAGCATCACACATCAACTCGAATGGCAAGCTCTAATTTGGTGTTTATAACACTGATGCTGAAGTCAACGCCTTCTTCAACCAGTCAAAAGAAACTAAACAATCATTATAAAAAATGAAAGGAACATATTTAACTAACAAATGAGTAAGGCATTTAGTAATTAAAGAAAAATCCTTTATGAATCGGTGATAGAACCCAGCATGCCCTAAAAATGCTCGGAATTAGAACATTACTTGGCAGAGGAAGTTTATCGATGAATTTAGTTTTTGCCTGATCCACTTTAACGCCTCTATAAGACATATTGTGTCCCAAGACTATTGCCTCCTAAACCATGAAGTGGCATTTTCCCAATTTAATACTAAATGGGCCTCTTCACATCGTTGGAGAACCTTATCCAAATTTTTCAGACACTGTTTAAAGGAATCTCCATAAACTGAAAAGTCATCAATAAATACCTCAAAAAAATCCTCAATTATGTCGGTGAAAATGGCCACCATACATTGCTAAAATGTAGTTAGTCCACTACAAAGTCCGAACGGCATCCGTCTATATGTAAAAGTACCATATGGACATGTGAAAGTTGTCTTGACTTGATCGTCTGGATAAAAGAATATCTGATTGTAGCCGAAATACCCATCTAAGAAATAGTAGAATGCATATCTTGTAACTCTCTCAATCATCTGGTCCACAAAAGGCAGTGGGGAGTGGTCCTTCTTTGTCACTGAGTTGAGCTTCTTGTAATAAATACAAACTCTCCAACCAATGACCGTTTGTGTGAAAATAAACTCACCCTTTTCATTTTTCACCGATGTTGTTGCGCCTTTCCTTGCTACACACTAAATAGGACTTACCCATTCACTGTCTAAGATTGGGTATATAATTCTTACATCCATTAACTTAATCACCTCTCGTTTTATAACTTCCTACATATTCGGATTCAAATGCCTTTGCCTATCCCTCACTGGTTTACATCCATCCTCGAGATTTATTCTATGCATCACAACACTCGGACTTATCCCTTGGATGTCTGATAGCTGCCACCCCATCGCTTTCATCCTCCTCCTTATAACTTCTTCTACCTTCCTCTCCTGTTCCACCCAAAAATTTATACCTCAGGTGTGAAGGTAAAGGTTTTAACTCTAGGATGGGTGCTCTCTCATTGGAAAGTGGTATGGGTGGCTTGGTCCTCACTAAAGGTTCCTTCTCACTTTTCTCTTCTTCCTCTCCATCATTCTTTCTCTTTCCACTCTCATCTTCTTCATTCAATTCTAATTCACTCTCACTCTTTGTTTTTATCATCCTACCAATTATCTCCTTTGCACACTCATCCATCACATCCATTCTCATACAACAATCCGGCTCCTCCCTGCTTTTCAAACTCCTATTCATGTTGAACTCAACTTTTTCATCACCAATAGGCAAAATCAAAATATCATTATTCAAATCAATCAATGTCCAACTAGTATTCATAAATGGGCATCCCAAAATCAATGGACAATTTTTGTCTTTAGCAACATCAAGAATGACAAAGTCAACAGGAATCATAAGCTTATCTACTTTTGCCAAAACATCTTCGACAACTCCAAAAGGCTTCTTTGTGGACTGATCAACTAAATGAATTGTCATTGATGTTGTCTTTATGTCATCTAAGTTCAACTTTCTGTAAATATACAATGACATTAGATTAATACTAGCTGCCAGATCACATAAACATTTAGAAAATTGAACACCATTAACAATACAAGGAATAGTAAAACTCCCTAAGTCCTTTAGTTTTGATGGCATATTTTTCGTGATCACAGAGCTGCAACTAGCTATCAATGCTATTGTCTGATTTGAACCCAAGTTTGCTTGAGAGAAAGTAATTCCTTTAAGAACTTAGCATACTTGGGCATGTGCTCCAAAACTTTGGCAAAGAAAATTTCATATACAACTTCTTCAAATTTTCCAAAAATTTGTTCAATTAGGGGTCCATTGGATTCTGACTCACTCTCCCAAGAAATGTTAATTTTGGAACATATGGTGGAGGTGGAACATATGGGGGTTCCTCCTCCTCAGTGACTTTCTCCTGACCATTTTCCTGACTTTTCTCCACTGGATTAGCAACTTCCTTCAAGACTGGCTCTAGCAACTCCTTTCCACTTCTCAATTGAATTGCCTTTAAATGTTCTTTTTGATAAGGTTCTGAAGTACTAGGAAGGTTACTTGATACTGTGGTTGCCAGCTAACCCATCTGCACTGTTGGCCCCTAAATTTTTTTATTTGATTAAGCATGATAAGATTAATTTTGGGGTCTTGCTAGGTTAATGTATGTTGGAGTTAATTAGCATGTTAATGTGAATGAGATTATGTGATATAGGTGAATTGAATTAAAGTGTTAGGAGTGTATAGCATAAAGGGCATTTTAGGCAAGTCACTTAAGGATGAAAGAACATAAGCTTTTAAGTAAGGGCAAAATGGACTTTGTGCAACCATTAATGGTAAAAAGGGGAAGAAAATTGGGTGTCTTTCATTAGAAAGAGGCTAAAAATTTGATTGGAAGAGAGAAGAGGGAGAGAGTGTCGTATAAAGAGAAAAGAAGGGAAAGAAAGAAGAGCAAGCTAGGTTTTGATTTTTCTTAGCCTTCAAGAGTGATTTTTGAAGCTGTTCAAGAAGGAAAAAGAAAGAGAAAGATTAGATCTTCCATTAGAGCCAAGAAGATCATTGTTTGGTGAAGATTCAAGGTAAGTTGATTTTAACCTTTCGGAGTTTTGAAAGGTTTTTGGTTCAAAGAGCTTAGGAAATGTATGGGTTTACGTACTCTAGGAGCAATTTTAGTAAATGTACTTTATAGATCTTCAATTTTGCATCCCTTTTGAACTTGGTGTTTTTTTCTATAAAAAGGGAATCAAGAAAGACAAGAGGAGCAAGAGGAGAGACATCCTTAAGCCAAGTTTAAAGCTCTATCAAGAAATGACAGTAAGTGATTCTTCAACTACGTCATGCACATGCATTTATTGCCTTTTTAAATGTGGTAAGTTGGTGCTATATTATTGCTGCATAAATTGTGTTCATGCTTGATGAAAAGCATTTGATAATGGTTCTTTTAAAACGATGCCTATTTATGAAACCCCATTTTAGAAGTGGTTTTCAAGATATAGCAAGCATATGAAAAATCATGTTTTCGAAAATATGCCAATTTGGGCAACAAGTTTACAAGATTTTGAAATCCATGTGTTATAAGGGTTTGTTGAAGTCTCTCAAGAACTGTCACGTGCACATTGACCTAAGTATAGGCTTCTCCCTTCTGCCCACTGATGGCATAGAATTCCCTCAAGGATTCCCTCATGAACACATGACTACACAGGACCATTATATTGGAAATGTATAGTGCGTCATGTTTTGGACTTACCCAAACCATTTGATATGTTTATGTGTAAATGACAAGTTGATATGAGTGATGCATTCATGATTTGTATACACATGAATTTCTACATTGAAAATGAGTAATAAATGTTTTTGCTTGTTACAAATTATAAAATTGTTACCCACGGGCTCTAAGCTCACCCCTAATCTCCTCCCACACATTCAGGTGATGAGCAGGATATCGAATAGGTCAAGGGGCAAGGCAGCACTCCTAGTTTTGGTTATTTTGTTTTTAAAGCAGGTTTTGTAAAGCAAGGCTTTAATTGCATTTTTAGCAAATCATGGTTCATATATCTTTTGCATTTTGGGATTTTGATGTATTAATGTATTTGTGCCTTAAAATGCCCACTAAAGCTCTGTAAAACTTTTATCTTTTACTGCAAATGAGATAATTTTGCATTTTTGCCCATGACTCTCTCAAGTTTGTGTGTTGTTTCTTTTAAATTTTCATAAGGGAAAAATTCATGTTCTAACTTCGGGGGAAATTTTGGATTAATCTAAACTGATTTAGGCAAATGAGTCTTCTAGAAAGTTGTAGGTCTCTCTTTTATCTTTCCAACGGTATATAATATGAAATCTTTCGACATCTAAGTTGAAAGTTATGGTCCTTATAAAGGAAGATGTCTCTTCTACATTTTACTTCTTCTATGTTTTGTTTCTTTTAGATGACGTGTTGTCTATAACGACGTGTCATCCATGTTTTGTTTCTTTTGTGATGATGTGTCATTTTTTATGACGTGTTGTCTATGATGACATGTCGTCTGTGATGACGTGTTATTTGTGTTTTGTTTCTTCTGTGATGTCTGTCGCCTGTGATGACGTGTCGCCTGTGATGACGTGTCGTCTGTGATGACGTGTTGTCTGTGGTGACGTCTCGTCTGTGGTGATATGTCGTCTGTGATGACATGTCGTCTGTCAATTACTATCTCCTATCTTCTACTCCATTTTTGAACCTTAAAACGATAGAATCTGTCTTCTAGGTCTTCATGAAAGTTGTAGATCTTGAAGACTTCTTTCCAACCATATGAAGAACACACAAATCCAATACCTTTATGGAAAGTTATGGTGATTTTCCCATTCGTCTGTCTTTTTCTATTAGTTTTTTTTTGTTTGGATTCGTCTATACCTATCTTCTACTCCATTTTTGACCCTCTAGAAGATAGAATCTGTCTTTGAGGTTTTCAATTAAAGTTGTAGATCTTGAAGTCTTCTTTTGAACCATCCAAAGAACATATAAATCCAATATCTGTAGGGAAAGTTATGGCAATTTTCCCCATTCATCTGTCTTTTTCCATTAGTCTGCTTTTTCAATTGGTTTCGTCTATACCTATTTTCTGGTCCATTTTTGACCCTCCAGGTGATAAAATCTGACCTCAAGGTCTTCTTCAAAGTTGTAGATTTCAAAGTCCACTTTTCAATTCCCCTAAGATGATCTTAACCCAATATCCCTAATGACAGTTCGGCTAATTGCCCCAAGACAGGTGCAATATGTTTGAGGTCAAAACCATGTTCAATTCTTTCAGCCATCACTTTATTATAGTATCTCCAAATGAGTCAGTTCTTGTCTCTAATAAACCGGAGATATAGAGCCACAAATATTCTGAACAAATCAAATAGATTTTCCAACTATAGGTTTCCAAGCTTCTGTTCAAAAATAGTAGTAGTAAGTTGTCTTGGTGTTTTTTTTGGTAGGGGCACGCCACCCTTATGGGACATGTGTCCAGATGTCATTTAGGATGTGGGGCTCGTGATTTACGAGAGTTGGTTGTCCAATACTATCTAGTCTATCCAAAATCCCAGCTGACCGACCTTTTACCTATGACTTCTCTTGCCAAAACACAATCTACACGGCTGGTGGAGCCTCTCAATAGCTAGAGTCGTCTCTCAGTCCTGAAAAGAAAACGTTGCAATTTTTGTGAGTTTTGCAAACTCAATGAGGTAACCATCATCGATGGTTCACTCAATTCATACAACACATCATTTCATGTAATAAATATTTCATAAAATTGCACTATACACCAATATCACATTTTCACTTAAGCACAGGAAAATTTCGCATTTCAATCCAGCAAACATACTTAACAAAATGCATCTGAAATGCTCATGAGACACTTTTCTAGTTATTACATTGTTGTGACCGAGTACCTGAACTGTCCCATATCTATTTAGGATACTAACTCATTAATAATTGTCCCTTATCCGATGAGGATATAGGGCGCATTTTACATAGTAAGCCTCAAGCTCTTAATCACTGTCTGAGCTTGAGACTCCTTTCACACATTGAGCTTTAAGCTCTGAACGGTGGCTACGCTGGTCACAACTCCCATTATCTGATTATGCATTCATGTGTGGAATGCATTTCACATTTTCAATCAATCATATCATGAAACACATAGTTCCTCACATTCACATTCAAGCACCACTTCAATATGCATTCCACATTTGACAGTCATCGGACCTTCTGTAAGGAAATCAACTCAACCAAATCCCATTCATTCATCATTCAAAACATAATTTTAAGCAAACAATAATTGAGAGAAACAGTCTAGGTTACTCACTAGTTGCTCACGAACCAATGCCAAGAAGTTCCGGCAACGTTTGGAGGTTGACGTTCCAGTTGCTCCTCTATATCAAACAACACACACATATATCACAATTTGCATAATCATATGCACATAAATGAAATGAAATATGTACAATGCATGTTCATGAAAAATCGCATCAATTTCATCACAAAATTGTTCCCATATTAAACTCATCTAAGTATAAGTTATACTTAGGTTTATGCCTTACTAAAACCATTAAAATCTCTATTCCTTTGTCATTGACTCTCTTCAGATTTTTCCAAGTGACACTTTCGAATCTACTGTTCACATTTAATTAGATTGTGTAACTGAAGTAATTTGGTCATACTCTCTTCTATAAAAGTGTTCTATGTCTTATGTTTCTATTGACACCAAAATTACTTAATTTGGTTTAGTAATTTGGAAGATATATCTCAAACATTTTCGACTGTTCTTATTCAAAAATAGTATACCATGCACATTTCCATCCAAAAATTAAACATCTTAAAGACTTATTCAAAATTGGACTTCTTCATATAATTTGTAAGCTTGTATCTCTAGTTTACTCAAAATAAGAAATCATCTCATTTTGAATCCTATAGTTCCAAATATAATCAAAATACTGAAGGATGTTTAGTAAGATATTCCTATTTTCACTTTTCCAACAAATTCCATATTTTCATTTGATCAATCTTTTTCAATTTAATTCAGAATGCTACAAATTTTTATGTAGAGGTATATAAATGTGTTAGGAATCTATTGATTTAAGAATCAAGTCATTTGTATGTCTAGAGACGAAGTTATGGTCAAAAGAATCAAATAAGGTTTTTTCCTCAATCATATTAAACCTGTTCCGTGACAATAGACATAACTTCTCTATAGATATCGGATTAAAGTCATCTTAAGATGGTTTCAAAGAGGACGTTGAGATCTATAACTTTTGTGAAGACCTTAAAAAGAGATTCTGTCATCTAGAGGGTCAAAATTGGACCAGACAATATAAGATGAACAGTACCTAGAAGAAGTTTATGAACAGTACACAGAAGATACACGTCATCACCAGACAACAGTTTCACAGTACCCTTAAATATGCAAGTTTACTAAAAAAATCTCAAAATCATCAAAAACAAAATATCTAGTATATACTCTTCATATTCTGCATTTTACATTCTCTGCACATTTTTCTATCTCTTTATTCTTTGCATTTTCTTAACTCTCTTCCTCTAACTATCATTTATACAATCTTTCTCACCTCAGACCATCATCTTACAACTGTTTTTCCAATTCAAAAACCATTCTTTTGGTTATCTCTAAACACTCACATATACAGTGAAAATAGAGCCTTCACTTCTGTTTTCTTCAAATTGATTTTACACCTAACTAAACATGTTTTCTAAGATCATTCAACTCCAAGGAAATCATTTCTACATTATTTGATCACAAATAACCATCAATTACTAAATAATATTATATCCAGATTTTTTATCTCATTAGCACAGTGTTCATAAAGATATACACATAAATGCCATGATTATGTAGCTGACAGTAAATCATCAAATTTATTTAATAATTCCCCAACTGTAAAGGACTTATTCACTACTTACTTATTGAAAACTCCAAAATCTTCTATTACCTTCAAGCCCTAAACTTCATGCAAATCACGTGTTTCACTGTGTAAAATGACTAGCTTCTGGTTTTTCTTAGTGTAGAAGACACAAATAACAAAGTGGGTTTGGTATAGGAAAAGGAAAAGCAAAGACATCTCTTAGAAGGAGTTTGATGGAAAACTCTATGTATGGGAAGAAAATTTGAATAAGGTGACGATAAAGAAGGAAACTTAGGAAAAATCACTTAGTCTTTTAACTCTCAGATATCAAAACTTACTTCTAACAAAAGTTAAAAAAAAGCAACTTAACACTTGTCACGTTCCTAAGGTCTAAGCTCTAACCAAGTTTCTTTTGAACTAAACTCTTTAACTCCCATCTTTACAATCCAATCAACTCCAAATATCCCTTTTGATTCCTTGTTCCCTATTTTTTATAAAAATCCAAAATTTCCAAAAAATAAATCCTAAATTCACCAAAATTCCAAAAATACAACAATTCCACTAATCAATAATATTTTCAATATAAATAAATTCAATTTCTCATAATTTGAAAAAAAATCATATCTCAATCCAATTTTAACTGGAATTATTCATGAATACATGTACAATTATTTTCATGTGCAGAAAATTCACTATTCATATGCATGTGTATGCCATATTATGCATAAGCATGCAAATGCATTTCTAAGCTCTCATTAATCACTCATATTACTATTCTAACCTTCCCACAGGTAATGGGACGTTACATTATTAGAGAATGTTAGAGAAAATATATTGTAGGAGAATGTCATAGTGCAGCATTTTGGCACTTGAAAATGATAATTTTTTACTTTAAATAGCCATTACATGCCTATTTTTAGTGGCTAACATTATTTCCATTTTGCAAAATAAATTATAAAAGTCTAAAAGTATCCAACTCTCTTGCTATGAATAGGCACTGCTATTGTATCACATTGTTGAGTGTTGAATATGATTATGTGAAACATCATCTAATGTTCTTTTTAAGTAGAAAGCTAATTTATCCTCTTTCAGGTATACGAATCTTTTAATATTTATATGCATGAATTTAAATAGGACTTTGATATTATCTTTAAAATTAAAAAAAAACACTTTTAGTTAAACTTGTGTTTACCTTTTGTCAAGATTAAAGTATTTCCTTATCTGATTCTATGATTGCCTCAGGAACATGATTATTAATAAGGAAAATATTTGTTAAACTAGTTGAATTTCATTTATTATAATATTTTTTATTCCTTAAATTTTCTTTTAGGTGACACTAACTCACTTCCATAACATCCAATAAAATAACACACGTTGAAATGTTTGTCACCATAGATAATAGTCCTCATGAGAGACCTTAATTTTGGTATAAAAACCATTGTCTTGGAGTAATATTTAGTGACTTATATTCAGGCTCAAAACCATGTGATTGGTAACATCTATCTAAGATATCTTATGTGACATACCACTCCCATAGCGTATATGCCCGAACATATCCACGGATAGTCAAGAACATACCATATGGAAATGGTATGCTGGAATAATCACATTAATACAGTATGAGGCATCAATAAAACTTAAGCATTCCAAATACTTATTTCCTTCACAATCATAATAAGTCATATATGTCATAAAAATTCTAAATTCAAGTAGACCATACACAATAGTTTTGAAACATAATCCCTGTTGGGCACCCCGCCCTCGCAAGACACGTGCCCGACGTCCTATGTGACATCTAGACATGCATCCCATAAGGGTGGAATGCTCACACTAG
>JANIJF010000005.1:66708824-66729951 GCA_024520955.1 Erythroxylum bequaertii
AAAAAGAAATGAATTCGGTGGCCAACAAAAAAGGACCAACAACACTTTAGAATACTAAACTTAAAGCCTAAAAAGATTGAGTAAGAGACGATACTCATGTGAGAGTCCACGGTCTTTATGTGATGGCCTATTTGCATGTGGTGAAGTGTTACTCTCCACCAGAGGACATGAATACTAGATCTTGCATGGTTTGGGTCTCCTAAAGGATAAGTCCACGTATGGGTATCAAATGTGACCTCCCACTGAGGCATGGTTTGCAAGTATCTTTAGTGGATGAATCAAATGGTTACACACTCAATATAGTTTATCAATAACCTGGCCATGCTCACACACAATCTGGCAAAACTGAACCTTTTCCTTAAAGTAGTGTACTCATCCACACATATAGGTTTTCCCAAATAACTAGCTAGCATACTCAATCCTTTAGTAGTCCAATATTCTAGAGGAATATTGTGAATGTTCACCCATAAGGGAATGTTTTTCATTCTGATTTTTCTAGTTCCATTCCCAGTTGCCAACTTTGAAGGAATAAGGAGAGTTGTAAAATGTGCCAAGGGCCTTCTTCAATTACTTTCTGTGCTTCTGACTTTGAAGAGAAAGTTGTCCTCCTTAGTAAGCATTACCTCCATTAATCCTCTTGCTTTCTAGTTCCTCTGAGTCCAAGCTTGTATCACTGGAAAGGCAGGTCTTTTATCTATTAAAAAACCAACTAGGGTAGACTCTCATATCTTAGCTCCTTCCTGTAGAATTTCTAGGCTAGAAGTCACCATTAGTTTCCCTTCAACCTCCACGGGAGGATTGAAAATCAAAGGAGAATCAAAACTATCTCCCACAACCCGTTTCCATGTCTTCCTAGTTCTTGTAGCAAAAACTCCTTCTGTTGGATCTGTCTTCTTAGAAGAAAAATATGATGTTGAGGGAGGGATATTTTTAGAGAGGGGTAATGAGAAAAATTGGGCTGAAGAAGATTGGGAGGAGGAAGAGGGGTTCACATGAAGGTTTGCAGTGTTTGGGATTGAAAGTGCAAGGGGAGGTGCACCAGGACTACTTTACATGTGAATTTTTCCTCACATATAAATCTTATACTAATGAAGAATTTTGTGAGGACATGAGAAAAAATTGGAATAAATTTAAGTGAGTTCAAATATTTTAAATCAACCTTAAACTTTAAAATAATAAGTTATAAATCTTATCTTTCTATTTAACTAACTTTATTTTTAAGCATCTTTCCTATGTAAACTGTATTTATAAATTTCTAACATTATTATAATAAAAGTATATGTTGATTAACATCCTCCATCTTGCTATAATTCCTTTAAAAGAAAATACTTACCTCTTTCTTCTTCTTTGTCCAACACTCCTTCCATTCAAGCCATCAGCTCTTAAAACTTTTTCAGTCATTCAGTCAGTGACATCATCACCTCCATCACCTAAGAATGACCTTAAAACGTCTACTCAGGAGCAACTTGAAAATATGTACACAGAAGATGATGATGGTCCCTGTTAACAGATGATGATTGGATTAAATCTAAGGCAAAGAAATGTCCGGGAAGTGGCATTCACGAGATTCAACAAAAGTAATTCAACTTCATCTATCAGATTTTTGATGGGCTTGTCGAAATTTTAAGATTTTAGAGATCTTGAAGGAGTTAGTTTACAGTTGGGTAGATAAATCACATAAAATATTTGGGTTCTTGAGCACACAAATTCAACAGCTGAAGCCACTGAAATAAGGTCGCTAAGGCCATTAGCGTGGCGACTTTACAAGCTGAAGATTTAGCTTCCATTTGTAAGGTCACAAATCCTTCAATTGATTGCACTGCAACTATTGATGAGGATTCTCGGGAGCTTAAGATTGATATTGAGGTCTCGCATTCCTTGGAATCTACATTTTCAATAGTTTTTTGCATTGCCATCAGGATAGCAGGCATAGATTTTGACTAAATGATTCAGAAAATAAGCACATCCTTAACCTGACTTAACTGGAACTGTGGTGTACAAGTCAAAAGGTTGCCATGGGAACGAACATAGGCACATATTTGTCTAAACAATTGCATGAGAAAATCATCTTTACCGTATTATGCAACTTGGCTTCCAAATCACCGTACATGGATACCGTTAAGTTGTTATCTTACACTTCGTTTTTGCAAAGACTGGCGCTTGGTTTTGGACGCAACTGCCACTGCAATAAGAAGTGCCTAAGCTGCATGCACATACTTACCGTATCTAACAGACTGAGATTTTACATCAGTTGTAAGATCATGCATTTCTAAAATGTTACTGACAGTATTGTAGCTAAACAATTTGTTTACGCTTTGAAGTTTTTGTATATCATGCTTGGATCTAACCAGCCTTGCCATTTTCATGGCATCATCTTATCATATTAGCTTTCTCTGCGGTCTGGAGCTGAGAGATTCTATCATACTCGCGCGTATCAACGGGACACTTCGTTTAGTTTCCTGATCGTGCATACATATGATTCTAATTTAATTTGAAAACTTCTTAAAGGCCAAATTTCATAACCATAACCTTATTGTTCACATGTTTAAATGAGATTACTAATTAAAATGTATATCTTCATAGTTATGCTGGGGTTGGGGTTAGGGTTGGGGTTGTGCCAATTCAGCTCCAAACGCATTAACGAAATTGAGCAAAGTTTACATGTCAAAAGTGATATTGTCGTGAACTCACTTAAGCGTTTCATTTATTTCGATTGAACTAAACCTGCTTTTTTCCTTTCCATTCATGCTAGCCTCACTAGATTCAAGAACATGAAACTGTCTGAGATGCACTTTTTAAGATTGATCATTTCATGGCAGTTGAGAAACTTCGAATCTGACGACTGTTGAGCAATGTGATGTGCACGTACGAGAGAGATGGAACAGTCTCATTAACGTAATGTCCTTTTGCAAATTTTTCAGCGATTGGTAGCTGAGAAGTTGTAAAACATAAGTATCGTTAAAGAGAAGTAATACTTTATAGGAAAACACACAAATAGGAAGAATGCATTATCCATTCTCTACACTTTGGACTTGACATTATCCATTCTGTACACTTTGGACTTGACATTTTCCTGAAACTTTTTAGAGAAGATCTATGGGAGCCTCAGATGTCTTGTTCTAAGCAACTTGCACTCCAAAGGTTATGTGTCGTGTAATCATCTTTTGCTTTGAGACCTAAGCGTGAAAGGAACCTGACATGTTGAGTACCAGAGTAATCTGAAAGGTAGTTTCGCATTGGATGTGATTCCTCGAATCCTTAAACTTTTCCAGTTCAATCTAAGATAGCAGTGCTGATTTGAAGTCAGATGATTTGATTAAAAAAAAATTATCTGCCACTGTCATCCGGAAAACCAATTTCTTTTATCTTATTAAGAACGTTGACAGAATGAGAAACACAGTCATACAGGGTCTGCAGAATATTTAATCCCAATACACACAGTTTCATTTATTAAGACTGAGTTTTGGTTTTTACTGCTCTTTATTCCATATAATACCCACATTGACACCATATTTGTTCACAATAGATACTGTATTGGTATACACCAATATCTAATTTTTATGACACCAATCCATCTATCCATATGCGAAACTTACAAAAAAATATACAATGTTCAACCATATATACTATCAAGATCCCTAAACTGTCTAACTCAATGGTTCTATGCCAGAGTGTAGACCTATACTAAGTTTTTCTTGTTTCTTTACACTACCCATTACACTTTCCCTGCTACGAAATTAATGTTGGAACTTGGAACAGTAAGAGATGGTAAAGAAGAGATCATCAAGCTATGCCTATGAAACCTCCTTTTACTCACTTCTTCATGTACTTTAGCAAATATACCGATCAAGCCACGAAGTCAGGCAACAGCTGTGCAGCAAACCCCTTCCTGTTGTCAATGTTGATACTGTCATAGGCAGTAGAAGAATGCGGTGTAGAAGTATTAATGGCTCCAAACTCGGTTGGCTCAGCAAGTTCTGCTCTTCTTCCCAGTTGAATGCTTTGATTAGGAAGAAAACTTTGGTGCGCGGCAGGTAAGGGAATATTCTCACAGTGAGGAAGGCCAAGAGTAAGAGAGACACCATTGCCTGAGAACCTTGGTGTGAACTGCTCTGCTTGGAACCTTCCGATTTCACCGATTGGGTATTGCCCGAAACCTCCAATGAAGCTGGTCTGACCTCCCATGAACGAGTACCCATCTCTACCCTGCTTCTCATTTCCAAATTTCAAAGAAACCTGATCGTTGTTTGCCTCATAAGGCTTGATCTCCATGCCAATGGATGGTACAGTAATCGAGGATTGCATCACTTCAATGCCCCTTGGTTTCTTTGGACTTCCTTGTGTAATTCCTTCTAACTCTCCTATGAAGGAAAAACCAGACTGGTTTGGGACATTTCCTCTCATTGTAGATGTATTAGTTGCAGATATTGAGATTCCAGGAGTGTTAGGGTTTGGTGAATTGTCCAAGGACTTGAGACTCTTGGTTTGGTTTTCATTGCCAGAACTCTTCTCTTGTGGAGCTGACTTTGAAGCCGAATCTTCATTCTGTTCACTCTTGCTTGTTTTGTCCTCTGATCCATTCTGTTCTTGTTCCTTAATTTCCTCCAAGTACATTTCTTCCACCATTGGCTTCCAAAGCCGAACACGAGCATTGATGAACCAATTAGAAACCTGAAACAGAAAGTTCAAAGAAAATTTGACCATAGGAACTAAGACAAAATAGCTTAAATAAATATGAAATTGCAGAGTTGGGACATGCCTGACTCCTGGTAAGCCCTGTCTGTTTTGCTAACATGTGTTTGTCTGAATCCTTGGGATATCTGACCACAAGTTCAACAAGTTGTTAAGTTTGGAGGAAAACAAACTAAACATCAGTGTTTTTGACGTTGAAGTGATTAAATAGGACCAGACAGACAGAACTTCCAAATGAAAAACTGAAGAAACCAAATGGGATTGTGAGCAATTTTCAGTGAGCTTACGGATGGAGGAAGTGCTCAAAAAGCCAAGCGCGAAGAACAGAAATTGATCTTTCAGGCAATCCTCTTTGGGGTCTCCAAGCATTGTGCTGGATCATTCCCAACTGTTGAAGCGCTCGCTGTTGCCGAAGCTGATGATCAACATACTTGAGCCTCGAACCCTCGATCTTCCCTCCTAGGCAATCTTCCTCGCCCAAGCTCTTATTTGCAGCTTTAATTTGACCTGTTATCGCATCTTTCAAGCACCGAAACTGCTTCGAGATTGTTTGAAGTGCCAAACCTGTGTAAGTCCTTGCCGAACCAATTCCTGCCAATTGCTCGAAAGAAGATATCACTACCTGCATTTGGAGATGGTACTGCCTGTACCTTTGCTCCACCTTCATATAACAGAACAATTAAAGTAAGGAGGAGTTGTTTCAATTGATTGTTGTAAATTGTAATACAGGTTAATGGGATCATTTTAACCTCTGCAATTCCCCTGGTTCCTTATAAGTTGGAAACTCGAGAAATTCAAGTCTTCATTTATTGCTAATGTCTCCTTGGACATTCTTATAAAATGAGTTTGGAGATCGGACTCGCAGGACAAGATATCGTTGTCTATCGAAAACCAGGTTCCAGAGAGGTGGGACTTAGACAATTCAAAAGTTTTTTAAGACCTTAACATACTGAAAACACCACCTGACACAAATTTGGAATCAATTTCCTTTAATGGAACTCTGCTATTGAAAGAGACCCAGCTCAATTTCCTTGTACTCTCTCATCCAATAAAACCTTAAAGCACTTGTAATACCATTCATCGAAACTTCATAATTTTCCGCTAACCAGACTACATCTTATACCAAAAAAAAAGCCATAAAAACCCATCGACAAAAACGCACAAAATGAATAGTCATGACGTACCTCGTCCAGTATGCTCATAAGCTTTGCCTTTTTCATCTGAATTTCCTGTCTCTCTGCAGTACTAAGCTCCGCTCCACGCTTCCCATTTGCTTCTAAACTGCCAGACCCTTCGCCGGCCGGTGATTCTCCGGCGACGTTATTACCGCTGCTAGTTTTAGTTCTACCACTCTTCTTTGGCAACTCACTTCTGATTCCAGTGTTATTCACGTTAACAACTTCATCAAGAAGCTCCTGAGCAGCCTTCAGGTACTTGGAGCTCGGCAGCACACCTTGCATACCCGAAATACCATTTGTCACACCCGAACCAGACGACACCGACCCACCAGAAGCCCTCATATCTTCTCCAGACAAAGTTTGAGCCTGCGATCCATAACCAGGCTGTTGCTGCGAGGAGAGGCTCAAGGAGAGACCTTGCTGGGCGCGTGGAGCTTCACGCGCGGCCGAGGCAGGATCAATTTGATTGTAAAAATTGTAGTGGACCCGAGGGATGAGTCCATGCAAAGTTGAAGAATTATTGTGGGAGCTAGGGTCTAAGGGAATTCCGACGAATTGTTGGGTGTTGGGGGGAGCGTCAGAGAGATGTGGAGGCTGAGAAAGATTGGTGGGGGCGACGGCGGAGTTGAGAAACACTAGGTTGCTGGTCGGAGGAGCAGTAGGAGAACGGCTGTCGGAGTATTGAACATAAGTAGGGTTCATGAGTACGAGGGTTTGGAGTCCCTCAGCTGATGCTGCGGCAGCAGCTTGAATTTCGGGATTCCCATGAAAGAACGTCGCCATCTGGTTCGATTTGTTCGTGAAAAACTATGATCTTCTCTTCTGAAAAAGAGACAGCGTTATTAGTCGGTCTTTACATCCACATATCATACACTGCTGCTAGCACATACTTAACCTCCAAATACATGCACATACTTATACGTGCACAAGATAAAGCTACGTACGCATACGCGTAGAAGATACCTTAAGAGTTTTGGGTGCTTTGCAGATCAGCCCATCAAGGAGACTTGAGAATTGATGAGTGCTTCAGACAGTTATTAAGCTAGTCGGTATAAGATGCTTTTCTGCTCAGCCGTGGCTTGGAACTGAAGAAACACGAAAAAGGTTAGTGAATATACCAAGATTTGAGCGAAGATTAAAGAGCTTCCTATACTAACTGAAAACATTTGGAGCACATATGTGATTATATTGATGTTAAGCACTTCTACTTCTAGAGCTTCTATATGTTCCATCTAGAAGAAGAAGTGATAGAAGAGAAGGGAAAGTACAAGGATATATGCTGTTTATATGGAGAATTAAAGAAAATAGAAATGGAAGAAAGAAAGAGAGAGAGAGAGAGAATGGTACAAAGATTGATAGGGAAAGAGAAAGACAAGGTGCTGATTATAGTAAGAGTTTTATATCATTGGAACCTGTTGTGATGGAAATCTTCGCGTGCACGTGCTTCATGATCATCTCCGCTGCAATGGAGAAGAAAGAATTTTCATTTACAATGACCTAAAGTCCTTGAATTGATCAGAGAGATAAAGAGAAAGGGAAAGGAGGGAGTTGTATATATACTGTCATGACTGATATAATTTGACAATGAAAGAAGTACATCAGAAACACACAAACACCGCAACCACCATGTCTGTGATTATCTGTGTATATGGTATCTATGTATCTAAATATCCTATAATATTTTTCAGTCTCAGCACTCAAATCTCTGCAACACCCCCACTGAAAAGGAGAACAGAGAAATGAAAAGAAAGATGGGGTTAAATTAAAAAGGCAGAGAAAAAAAAGATACCCATCTTTATTCACTAGTTACCCATTATTGCGTGAAGCTATTTTTCTTGCATAAAAGGATTGAAGATATATTTGGAGGAATTTCTATGACTAACCAAAATTGGTAGTCGAGAAATTTTACACAGAGAACAAATTCTCTATATAAGAAACATAATTATATATGACAAGTAGTGTTTCTGCTCTGGTTAGGAGTGGGGGTGTGCAAATAATAAACTATACGAAGGGTTGTTATCCACAAACCACAGTCATCCTTCCTCCCTCTCTCTTTTATGGCCTTTTGAGTGAAGTAGTGCCTGCGAAGAGATCAAAACAATGGAGCTTCTTCGATTTGACCCCAACCCTTTGAGAGAGAAAGAGATATGAAGAAAGTTGTATGCGTATGCCAGTATATCTTCAATAAAAACAAGGACTGCAAGAAAAATTAAAGAACAGAAAAGTATAGCGATTTCAAGGTGTGTGAGAAGATAAAAAACAGACGAAGAACAAGGAAACGTCTCCTTCCAAATCCCAAAAGATTAAATTGATTATTAATAAAAGAAAGAAAGAAAGATGATGACGACGAGGATGATGATGAAAACTGTGTGGGGTTGAAATTGAGAGGTTCCTTTGTTGTTCAATTCAATAATAAATATCTCTTTGTCTTTTTCATACTCCTGTGTGTATTTCCACTTCTTTTCTTCCATTTTAATTTCTGTTTTTCTTTTCTTTTTATGTGGTTGGATGCAAGAGTTTGAAGATAAAGCAATTAAATTGCCAAGGAACACAGAGCCAACCACTACAATACACCTACTTTAATGCTCAAAAAGTTTACATCTAATTATATGCCAAAAGAGATTAATATTTATAGAAATATACCTCCATTGTAGTATCGATATGCAGGTCCATCCCTTATAACATCAAATCATATACTCTTATACAGTATGACTCCTTAGGGAAGATCGGTTTTCCTCTGCTTTAATACTCAACTACATCTAGATTGAATTTAAGAGCAAATTGAAAAAAATTTCACCAACATATATAAACTGGGTGCACAGATACGAAAATTGTCAAATCTGGTGCATATCATTCATGTCTAATTTCCAAAATTCAATAGTGGGTCCAAGTCCTGATCAAATGCATTCTAAAATAAAAGGGCCCTACCTTTAATTTTTCCTATTTTTTGTTATTACATGGATATTTATTTTGGTGTTGAAGAATCAATACCTACCATGCACCAGCAAATGATAAAAGCTAGTTTGCATCTAGCTCAATTTGTTTGCAGTAACTAGTATTTCCTCCCCACCACTTTGCGTCTTTTTCCTATTATTCTTTTCTACTTTTTTAAGCCCCTCTTCAAAACTCCATAGCACCCTAACTTGATGTGGAGACGGAAAACAAAAAAGGGTTATTAGAAAAATTAGAAAATCATTTTAAAAGGTAACAATAAAGGCACAGAAGGAGGTTTTGGAAGCTATATAAGGCCACTGTCTTAAATCTTCCATCACCATCAGAGACTATGACTGTAAAAGCTTCGATGGGTATGTGACTGGTATTTAAACCAGGTCACACTCGCTAATCGAAATCTGGTAAACAAATGGGTAACCGAAACAGAAAATTTAATATATCTACTTAGCTAATGTGCATCACCTCTCGCCATGTCACGTACTAATTTTTCCAAGTCATTCAGTCAATTCATGCTTTCCCAAGCTTCTTTAATCAAAACCTGGTAAGAGCTTGGAAATCTTTTTTCCTGTCAGGCAGACACTTCACCAATTTCACCACTGCGGAAAGCTGCCACAAAAAGTGCGCTTATCCCACCAATCTAAAGTACCCATCAAGTCTTGAATAACCTCAGAAACTATGGATTGGGTAATGTCTTTTGTGATAGATATCAGTCTGTCCAATCCTTGTTGAGAGTAGCACAAAAGCTGACTTTCTCAGTCATGTTGTGTACACTGCATAGATTCTACGACTAACAAAGGTGACATTTATGCTTTGCAAGAGTAATATGCGCCATGTACAATCAAGAAACTGATGCAGTACTCGTGGAATTGAATGTCTTTCCCCTACGTTCTATGCTATAATTGTCCGTGAAGTTTCATCAACGCCAGGATTTAGGTTCGCACAAATTAGACTTTCGTAAGAACATTTTCACATGTATAATCATTTAACTATTGTTTTCCCAAGTGCATCCTCCCCTCACTCCTCTCAATTTTTCCTCATCATCTTTCTAAACAATAGGATTAGTGAGAACTAATAATTTAATAAGCTACTAAATTGTGTGTTAGAAGGTGAAACCATCAAATCTACCACATGAATTGTCCATGTCAAGAAACATATGCATATATTAATGCAAAGCAGACGCTACTCATGCATCTAAAAGTCAAATCCCTCTTTTGTATCTAGCGACAGAGCATATTTTTCTAGTATTATTCCTCTTAATTGATGATAGGGTTAGAAAATATGGACAGGAAGTTTCCATAATGGGATCTAGTTAGATAGCAAAGTTCCTGACCCTTATTATGTACGATGGTGACTTTTGATACCTTTCATAAAATCGATTCAAATAACAACTTTGAAGGGTGTTCACTTTAATATGATATGGTTGTTATTGTTAATTCATTGTTTTCTTAGTCCATGTCGCTGTTTTGGCAATAATCTCAAATCTAAATCTTCATCAACATTACATTTGTTTAAAACCCTAGTACATGCTCGTACTCATATGTTCCCTAAGTGGTTAATCAGTCGACTACATAACATTTTCTTAGTGGAACACACCACATCATTTCCAGGCAAAGCTCTTCCATTGCATTCCATCCCACTAGATCCAATACTGTATAAATCCTTCTCTCTCGGAAGAGTATTTGGAAAAAAGTAAATATATTTCAAGCTAGTAAGTGGTGATGATACTTTTAATGTGACTAGCCTCATAGTATTTGTTTTTCTTGTGTCAGTTTTAAGGAAATCCAAAGAGAAAATGACTACTACTAATTAAAGAAGAAAACACTTGAATGGATACATATTTTGTTACTACAATACGTAATATTATATTCGCATAAACATATTTTGTGTGAAAAGGTCCTAATTGCATCATCGTCATCATAAACATCATCATCACCTCGTTGATTTCTGTTTAATGATGCATATATCCGAATAATATAAGAGCCATTCCTTTATATGACACAGTCGATGAAGTGAGGACATGTGGACCACTCTTCCTAATCTTCACCATTACGTTGGTGACTTGTCTCTTAAATGGGTCATCGCCAAATTGAGAGCAAATAAAGCGAAAGAAGCTAACTAGATATTTTTCCAACTGCTAAAGTTAATTCAATATAGGGTCAAGAGCAGAGAAAAATGCTTAGTGGAGAGGCGTCCTTTCGGCAAGTTCTCTTTAACACACTCCAGTATAGTCCTTTCCTTTGTTAAGGCTCTTTGATCTTCTTCAACGAATTAGCAGTGCATTGAGAATTTTGATTTAATTTATGCTCAGCTCATTTGAATCTTCTATCCTTTGTCACATCTAAAAAAATATCTCTAAATAAACATTGTCTCCACTCTAGTGCAAGATCAAGGTCTAATTAAGGAGAAAAAATGTAACACATAAGAAATACATCAGAGTTATTTCTTAAGGAATATATATATTAATATCGTTTCCCATATCACTTGATTTATAATGTTGAGTCGTTATCTACTTGTTTTATGGTGCGTTAGCGGTCCTAACTTTAGATTGAGCTCTTTTTTTAGAGATCATTTCACTTAGTGTAAGATGTCTTTATTTTTTTCAACTTATTCCTAGTTTTTTTCCTCAATCCATGTTATTGACAGTTGTTCTCCTCAAAGAAAGAGTCATCGGTGCTATATAACTTTAATTTGAAGAAAACATTTAAATTCTAACTTTGGGAGATAACGAGAAACATTAGACATTCATAGTATATGAAATATGATTGAGATGTTAATTAATAACTTCTTGGTAAACACTACAAATGTAGCATCATTGTTCACAATATATAGCTAAATATGCATGTAATAAATGTGATGTTGAGAGTTATACTTATTTTAATATCCCAAATTTTGCCTTGTAACATTTACTCGTAATACGCAATTTTCTTATATCACAACAACGACATTCACTAAAAGATATTTATTGGAAGAAGAAGTAATCATTGAAACACCTTCCACTATATTTCTGAAATCACAATTTAAAGGAATTTATTTGTTTGTAACGAATACACTTTCGCAAAAGCACAAAGTGGGGCCAGAAGACAGCAAAGAAGTAGCATGCACCCAATTACAGGACCCGAAATGTACCAATTATCACAATACTGAAAGAAAAAAAAACACTTTATTTATAAATATTTCCACCAAGCTGATTAATTCACCAACACTTAAAATACCCTCTTCCAGGATCATATTACGAAAATATCTTCTAAAATGCCTGTAAAATTCTCGAAAGTGGTATTTTGGATTCATGGCGCTACTCGGTGCCTTGTTTTTCCAATAATTATGTGCTTTCCGAAAGAAATGCAAAAGGTGTTAGGTGGGTATCCTCGTCCAAAATCCTATTCTACCTTTTTCTTGACATTATTTTTCATTTGCTACGAAACTAACAATGTCGAGAATTTTGTCATAATCAAACTTTAGCTATTAGATCCTACTTGTTGCAAAACTCTCTCATTATTAAACGACATTCAAAAGAGATTCCATTAGTAAGGTTAATATTAATCCCACTCAATGCTTGTTGGCCACCAACAATAGAGAAGTAGCTTTCACTTTGGGGATGGACACCACCAACATTTAAAAGAGGTCTTCGGTTTTTTAGTCCTTTTTGTTGTCTTATTCATTAAGGTATTATTCCAATGAAATTCTAAATTAACTATTGATTAGTTCTGATTATAGAATTAATACTAAAATAAAAACTCCTCCAACGACTGAGGCAAGCTCTTTGTAATACGAATGGACCCATGTGTGGAATTTAGCAGCTAGAAAATGGAAGAAGCTGCTGCTTAGCTCTCTACCAATCTACTTGTGTGATTCTCTTGTTTGTCTTGTTTTGGATCAAGAGAATAACTGCCTTATATTGTCATATGAATTTTAAGAACTGTAGGGGTGTAATAGTTTCGTAAAAATCTTTGATTTACCGCAGTCATTTCTAGCATAATCAAAAACAAAAAAAATTAAACTTACAAATATAAATTAACGCTAAAATTTGGTAACGCAGTTCAGCACGTCTTATCCACGTCTGCGGAGCCCTCATCTAGTTTAATTCTTTCACTAACAACAATAGTTTTATACAAGACTTTACTGAGCTAACACTACTCAACTCTTGACATTATCTCTCGTCCTCATAACCCATGAAAGAATTTTATATCCAATAACATGATCGACTCGTGTTAAGCTCAACAAAGGATTTTTCTCAACAATCTTTTAACTAAAGAACACTTAATAAATAACTCAAGTGGTTAAACAAAAATTCAACATAAATAAGAACACTTGAGAAAGAACAAAAAAACAACTCCCCTAGATATGTCACTTCATCAACGAAAGAATGAGAAGTTGTCCATCAAAAGATCTACTATGAGGCTTCAATATCGTCACTAAAAATTCCATGCACAACAGCCACAAAACGTCTCAAATCAACAAACGTTTCTTCACCGAAACGTCATACACGAAGGGCTACAAAAACACCAAGGCTGCTGGAAGTTTGTCACATAAAAATCACTATCATCGACATACCAAAAATCCTTCACCATGGACAGAAAACACAACACCTTTATCAAGAGAAATAACAGTTGTAAGAACACCCAATCAACAACAACACGCTAAAAAAACAAGCACAAAACCATTCAGCTCAGTTGACATGATCCACAGAAAAGTTTGCAACAAACGGAGTTCAATCTTCATACAATCAACTCATTAGACATATCAAGATATTACACTCAAAATCTCAGCTGCAAAAATTCCAAAATCCACCCTCAATTGACATTGAAGAATAGACAAATACATAGCTGAATCACACACCTGCCAAGATACATTAATCACGCACGAACAAGAAAAGTGCAACCCCCATATACAACCTAAATTGCGTGAGACTCCAATTGAAAAACTAGTTGCACAAAGTTGCCAATCAATGACAAAGACACCAAATAGAAAACACAGCAACCACTACAACCTTCTCCAACCAACGACGCACTAAGGAAAATACAATACACACACGACATCGGTTGCATAATTATTTAAATTAAGAAAAACAGCTCCACAACCGCACACAACATCACCCCCAAAAAAACATTCACATTACCAAAACATTGGAGATCACATTGCAGTAGGCATACCCAGCCAAATCTCAACGTGATTCACTTAAGACCAATGTTACGAATACCGTACCGAACTTAATACCGGATTGGGTTTTGATACGGTACTATACCGGTATCGGTTAATACCGGGTACCATTTTGGGTAATTTTTTAAATTTATAAAATAGTCCTTGAATTTTTTAAAAATTATAAAATAGTTCATTGTCATATTGTACAGTTGTAGTTTATTTAATTTAGTTTATATATATCTTTATTATAGTCTCATTATTTCTATATATAATACTTATCTAAATATAATAATTTATTGTAAAAGAATGAAAATAATTCAAATTCTATTTTATCTAAATTTTGAATTATTTTTTTAGAATTGTTGTTTTTTTACATTCTATTTTATTTTACATTTAATTTATAATTATTATTAGTAATAAAAATATTTATTATTATTTTAAAAACTTTAAAAAAGGCGGGAGGGAGAGACAAAGATTTTAAAATTTTTTGAAAATTTTACAAAAAGGTCCCCTAATTTTTTAAATTTTCAGTATTGGTCGATATTTGACTAGTATTTTGCATACCAATCGATACATCTGAAACGGGTTGGTACCGACAGATTTTTAAACTCGGTATGACCGATCTTTTATATTGTATTGGTTTTGGTCCGGTACGGTATATATCGGCCGGTACCGGTCGGTACGGTCCGATATTCAAAATCCTGCTTAGAACTCTTCAGAAGATAGAGTTTTATCTTGATATAATCTCTTAAAAAAAATTATCTAAGATATCTTTTTAATTTCATCCTTCATGACAACTGTAATCAACCAATGAAATCTAAGATAGCAGATATTATTCTATCCCATTTTGATTTAAATTTTAAACTCGTCAACATTATCTTAGATGTTCAGTTATTATCAAAACCAAATAATAAGATTTGTACTATTTATCTTAACAGAATTGATTGATATATGTTCCGTGCTCAAAGTATTGGAAAATATGTGTGGATAAGGGACACTCTCGTTAAGAACCAAAAACGAATCTTGTGACTTCATTTTATAGCAACATAATGTTCATATTCACCCATGTTTCCTTAATCATTGGCTTGATTCTCTCCCATTAACTTTTTTTTTCTTAAGTTCTTAAATCTTAAGGTGCCAAGTCATGCTGCTACTCATGTCGGCTACTCAATTTAGATAATACTGTTAATGTCAACTTTCATTGAATTACTAGCTTCAAACTTTGCCTATTTAATGCTTGAGTATGCATTTCGACGGCACTGGTAAGATCTGAGTTCACATTTTGGTGCTTCAGAGAGTCAATCTGCTAATATATATGTATACTCATGCTAAAGGAACTTTGATTAATTAGTATATCTAAAAGTGAATTGACTGTCTTTGGCAATTACGGCTTGCTGATTTGATTGAAGCTTTCCGTATTGTTTGATTACTACAGGATGATTCTGATCATTAGACTCATTATAGGAGGACCTCTTCTATATGACCTGTGCTTACCTATACTATTTATTATGAGCCATATATTTGATTTATTTATTGTAAAATGTGTGACTAACAATGAATGGCACAGACTTGGCATACGACATATGAAACAAAGATCTCCTCCCCTATTATCGGATACATATTTGCCAAATAATATATTGTTGTCTTCTTTTATTTTTGTAAACCTAAATTACGAGGTCAAATGTTGTGGTTATGGCCATAATTAATAATTGTTATGTGAAAAATTTTGATATAAAAATTTTTGTCAATCGAAGTTTTTCTGAAAAAAAAAATCTGCACATAATTCTCCATCCATGTAAAAATTGGTCCTTCTCGACTCGTTCTATATATATATATATAAAAACACTTGCCTCGGGATCTTTCCATCGAGGTGTGCCGTCTTAATAGAAAACAGTAGCAATCACAGCATAAATAATATGTACGGTTGCACTGCCAACAAGAACTGATGTCACAAGGACCTTAATATTGGCTACCCCTAGCTACATGATAGAGATGTCTACCGATTGTTGCCCAACGACTGCTACCTGTTCACTTGCAGAGGTTGTTCTGTTGAAATTTCGGTTAACTATTAGCCGTTAACAGTTAAGTGTTACCTTTACGGTTTGTGCCCGATAACGCTAGGCGAGCACCTTGGGTCCATTTCAGAGCTTTCCTGATTTATTATTTAATTTTAATATTAGTCACTAATAAGAATTATAAATTATAAATTTATTTTCCAATTTTATAATTATTTTATTTTTATTTTTAAAATTATTTTGATAACTATTCAATTAATGTAATTTAAATTTAAATATGTTAAAATGATTAAATTTAAGTATATATTAGTTATTAATTTATAATAAGTTTATAAATATATTAAAATTTTCTTAATAGTTAGTCAATAAATATTATCTAAGAGATTAAATAAAATTATTTACTTAAAATTTATAAAATTAATTTATTTTTAAAATTTATTTAATATTTGGTTATTATCACTAATCAATATATAATTATGCTAATATTAACATTTAAATGAATTTAAAAATAGAAATAAGAGATAGAAATTAAAATTAAAAATCTCAAAAAATAAAAATCATACTAATTGGCCTCTAAGAAATTAATATATGTAAGGTGATTCATGTATATATTGTAATATGGCCTTGGGAGAGTTCTTGTTTTAAGAGTACAACAATCATAATGTAGATAAAATAGATGCAGCTGGAGGCTGAAGTTAATAGTTAAATCAAATACGGCATTTTAAGGGAATTGTTTTTTTTTAAATTTTAATTTAATTTTTTTCGCTTTTATAACTTATAAAGATTATAAAAATTGATTTTTATTTTTATAATTTAATTATCTGATATTGATTATTAATTATTGTAATTTTATAATTATTTAAAATAAAATAATTTAATATAATAAATAATGTGTTTTTAAAAAAATAAAAATCAAACTAAACGGCCTCTAAGAAATTAATACACGTAAGCTAATAATCAATGTTGGAGACTAACGACCACCAAATTAAATTAAATTTAACCCAATTTAATACCTCAGATCCAACGGTATCAAGAAAGGCCACGTCACCCAGCCATTAAAAGAAGCGGAGAGTTAGGCACGCTGAGCTGGTCCCACTGCGTCTGTCTCACGTGCCACCCCACCTGCTTTCCGTGGACCCCAATACCCAATTCTCACTGTGTACACGCGTCTAATAAATGACTTCTTTTGTTTTTTCCAAAAACGCTTTTTTTGCTTTTTCTTGAATTTTTTTAATGACGAAGATTCGCCCCTCTTTACCTTTTATCTACACCGTGGCTCCCACCACCCAATCAAAACTTCCACAGTTTGATGGGCCCCACGTGGCCATAAGTCAAGAAAGTAACGAATAAGAGGAGAGGCTGGGTCTCGGGGGCAACTACTGCTTGCCTTCTAACTTTAAATGCCCTATCTTCAAAGCTTGTCGTTGTCGGGCTTTGGATTGATAAGGACACGTGTCTCTTCATCTTACCGCCTTCTCACCTATTTGTCCCTCTAACATTTGGCCCTTGTACGTCTTATTATGAGAAAATGACCGTTTAACCCCTTTCCCTAGGAAAAAATTACTTATTTATTTCAGGTTTTAAAAAAGGAAAAAGGAAAAGTAAAATGAACCCGCTCTTTTAAGTCGCTTTCATGAATTGCACGAGTGTGTCCTTTTCACGACGATCATCACCGCCTGACTAATGGAGGAATATTACGTGATAAAGATCAAACGGCCGAGGTTCGACCACAAGATGACGAGTTGTACCGTGTTGCGTGTAGGCAGGCGATATGATTGTGACGTAAGTCGTGCGCAGTCCCTGCCCTGTTTCGGGAGAGCGACAAAAATCTACTGTTGATATCATCTCGAGTTTAAACGTGAATTTGGACAGGACTGTGAAAACCAGAAGCACTGGAAGCGCGTTTCAAACACGAACCAATTAGGAGAGATGTTAGAAATATAAGATGTTGAGGCGAGTGATAAGACGTATAGTTACTGTGCAACACTGACTTCGGTGGAGGATCTTCCATGAATAGAAACGGAGAAGGCATCTCTGATGGTAAGACCTTAGGCTCAGGACACTCGCAACGCAATAATATAACTATATAAAAGGGAAAAAAAAAGCTATATATGGAACTTGCTTACTGTTAACATCAAGGTTTAGACTAAGAAAGAGATCTACCTTTGTAAGACTAAGACCCCCCCCATGGTGACTGTTAACATTTGAAAAGATCCTTCTTTATTAACATTTACAAAATGATCATAGATAAAGAAAACATATTATACACGTTCTGAAGAGTTCTGCAAATTATGAGTTCATCCTGCGGCAACTCTGAAAACTAAATGTGGTGGACGTCTGCTAGGGCAGCAACAAGGCCACATGATACATGCCTATACGGCCCTTATTAAGCCGACAGTGGACCACCAAAAGCTAGCTGGTGCATGTTTGGAACTTGGAAAAACCAAAGTAGGCTGGCTCTTTTGCTTTGCGCTTCCCCAATTAATAAAAGCCAACAAAAGTCGTTGTAGGCTTACAATGGTTGCATTAAGATTGTACCACCCATCATTTATCCTCCATATATGAGGATTAGCGATATCTAATCACAATAATGCATGTCTCTTTTTACATTTAATTAGGTATGAGAAACAAGTTATTACTTGTTAGCCCACCACTAATCAGTTTCTTATCATCAATAGTTTGATTCAGCAAAAGCGCTTGATTTCGAAATAATGGTTCTCACTACAATCATCGATTCACTTAATTAGTTGGCTCTGATGACATCACTTGTTAACGAACGTTTCCATGCATAATTTAACACGAGAGTACGTGTTTGACTGAGTATTACTTGTTTAATTTCTCGAATTTTTATGTGTTCCTTTCATTTCAACCAAACTTTGTATCGAGCATGGCGATCTTCCTTCATACATAGGCAGCTATGCTGAACATGTGTTTTGATTAGCTTGACTTTGTTGTTTATAAAACTCCTAAATTTATGAAGTAGAGACGTGGCCTTGTTATGTCCACAGCTAAGCCAAGTTGTCTTTTAGGCAGGACAAGAGTCGCCCGTAATCTTTTTCTTGCCCTTGCCTTTTTCTCAATAATAGAAGCAACGAATGATCCAAAACACTATTACTCAAAGACCTTTCAACATTAGGGGGGTCCATTATTAACGTGAGACCTAACAAGCCTAGGTAAAATCTTAGCTACTTTATATGTGACGATTTTCTTGAATGTGTAACAATAATAATAAAAGTAAGAAAAATTGCTAGACTGTCATGTCTAAAAAAGAATTGGATTGTGACATCAGAATTGTTAATTATGACTTTAAATTATTTGTTCTCATTACTTTATTTTTAGAACATTTATTCATCTATTTTTTATGGATCTTATTTATTAAAAGAATAGATAATCATAAAATAAAATAAGATAAGAAAATATCATGTGCTCTATTTCTCCTCCAAAGAACTCAGGAAGAAATATATACAATTATTGTTATATGAGTGAAAAGATTGATATGGACAATTGATCAACACATACAGGAAATCATAGTACAAAAGGAGCTCAGGAGCCACCATTTTTTCCCCCCATTATAGGATAGACGGTAATCAAATCTGGAGGACCCACAGGAGTCAAACAAACGAGTAGGCTTCAATCCAATGGATCGCTAGTGACATACAACGATGTCCAACCCAGTTCATGTTCCCAAGTCATAACTAGCTTAAAAATAAGTTATAAAAATGCCAACTTTTGCTTTTTATGTTCATGTATTATTTTAGTCATGATACTGATACATGGGTAAGTTTATTTGATCAGGAATATATATATCTATATAAGATTTGCTGGGGAGACTAGTTTGGTGCCTCGCAAAGTATAGACAATTCTGTCGTCTATAATTCACTTCACTATCAGAAAGATCATCTACGTACCTTTTCTGTCAGTCTCCTACTGTGTTTCTTCTCAATGATATATTTATTGTAAAAGAACTAGCTAATTGATAACATGACATATTTTGCACGCATTCTAAATAGTAAGCATCGACTTGTTCAAGTTTCTTGCAGGTGAAGAGGAGTTGGAAGCGGACATTTCCTTTCCGTATACGGTGTATTAGACCCATAAACATAGGGTAAGACAGCGACATTTTTTTCTTGGAAAGACAGCTCTAGCATTCGTTGATCTCTATTATTTTACCTTCCGAGAATCGGCGAATAGTACAAATAGCAGGTTGTAAGGGAAGTTAAAAAGGGCGAGTAACCCACCACCATCTGTCAAGATGCTAGAAGTGAAATCATGATACGGAGGCAATGGGGTCTTTCGGGTCCTTTTAACAAAACTTAGTTTCTTTTGCTGTTGATGTCTGTTATCTGTGTTGTTGCTGGACAATCATGAGATTCCCAATTACATATAGAGGGAAGTGGCAAGTATCCCTACATGTTTCCTCTTCCTCACATTTAACCTTTTTCTCCAATTCCAAGCCCATTTCCTCATTTAATTCTTCCACTTTGTATTCAAAAGTTCATTCCTGCACTATAAGCATATATAATTATATAGTGACTGAAAGAGCTTTCACTTGATGGCAAGTCTTATGACTGGTAGAACTTTTGCCGGTGGATGAGAAAACGGACCACCAGCATTAGGGATAAGGTGCCTTTCTAGGTCCTGATAACTTGGACCACTTAAGATGGCCCATATGCCTTTAACATCAATTGACCCATCATTCTGCTCACAAATGGACCAGCCCGTGTCCCTCTTTCTATTTCTTCAAAACAGTGTGATGTCTCTGCTTTCTCCACTACACAACAAAGATAGGTTAGTGACACTTCAGCAGCTACTAAAAAATGGTGACTGGTCATCCACGGCGTTTGTTAAGAATGCCCTAATCACATACACATTCGACTTCGGGTGGTACTAAAAAAATGCCGTTGTTCAGACCTACCCAAGTCCTGGATTGAGTTTTTGGACTCCCCAAAGAACATTTTTGTTGTGCGAAAACGTTAATAAATTTGGACTAAAAATAAAACAATAAGAATACCAAGACTTTTATACTGGTTCGGCAATGTCTGCATTCAGTTTGGAGACGACTGAATATTTCACTATAACAAAAATCCAATTATCCATAAACAATACCCAAATCAATTAAAATAAGATAATACAATCAATTCCTAAAAAGAG
>JANIJF010000005.1:66731516-66750301 GCA_024520955.1 Erythroxylum bequaertii
TTTCCTACCTCTCAAGTTCAGGCAGAACCAGCTCCACGACGATCAACTTGTACTAAACAAGTTCCCCTCTGGCATGCATATTATGATATTCCCACTCGAGCTGATCGGCCTCCCTCTAGCTCCAGTTCTCAATCCAATACCAGGTATCCTCTGTCCAATTATATGTCATTTTCTCGTTTATCTTCACCGCATCGTGCCTTTTTAGCTAGTATTGCAGGTCATCGTGAACCCTCTTCCTATGATCAAGCAGTTTTTGATCCCAACTGGCAGCAAGCAATGTCAGCAGAATTACAAGCCTTGGAGAAAAATAATACTTGGACACTAGTTCCTCTTCCCTCTGGCCATAAAGTTATCAGCTGTCGTTAGGTGTACAAAATCAAATATCAGTCGGATGGTGGTATTGAGCGCTATAAAGCTCGTCTCGTCGCCAAAGGGTACACCTAAGTCGAAGGTGTTGACTACAGGGAAACCTTCTCTCCCACAGCTAAACTCACCACCTTGCGTTGCCTTCTCATTGTGGCAGCCTCTCGAAATTGGTACACCCATTAGCTAGACGTTCAGAACGCCTTCCTCCATAGCGATTTGCATGAAGTTGCCTATATGACACCTCCTCCAGGACTTCGCCGATAGGGGGAGAACATTGTTTGCCGGCTCAACAAATCCCTATATGATCTGAAGCAAGCCTTACTTAACTGGTTTGCTACTTTTTCCGCAGTGATCCAACGGTCTGGTTATAAGCAATCCAAGGCAGACTACTCTTTGTTCACAAGAGTACAAGGTACCTCATTTACTGCAGTGCTTATTTATATTGATGACATTCTACTCACAGGTAATGATCTGAAAGAAATGCAACGGCTCAAAAGCTGCCTACTGAAGCATTTTCTCATCAAGGACCTAGGTTAGTTAAAATATTTCTTGGGAATAGAGTTCTCACGATCAAAGAACGACATTTTCATGTCACAAAGAAAATATGCATTAGATGTTTTAAAGAAAGCAGGGTTAACAGGTGCAAAGCCGGAAAGGTTTCCTATGGAACAAAACCTGAAGTTGGCTCTCACTGATGGTGATCAACTCCATGATACGACGAAATATCGAAGGCTAATTGGCAAATTGATTTATTTAACAGTAACAAGACCTGACATAAATATAGCAGATAGTTAGCCTAATTTATAGCAAGAGATAGACTTGATCGCTTGTATAAATCTTGTACTATCAGCGTTGTATGACAATATACACAATTCATTCTTCTGATATTTTATATTTTTCGTCGACTCTACTTTAGAGACAATTGTAGAGGGTAATGCGAAGGTAATGTTTGCAGGAACTTCTGTGAGAATTGGATGCCCATTAGCAAGAAAACTTGATCCTTGCAGTGAGATTTGACAATGGTGGCTCAGAATCAGTGAACCATTTTCAAGTAAAGCAGCTTTTGTTAAGCTGGGACTCATATAGGATAAAGCTTGTTAACTAAAGCTAGCTAATTCCACTAGAAGGGAAGGGTATAGTAGGTAATATACCATACAAAGGCGTGTGCTTATCGGTTTCGATGTGTGCTTGCGTAGTGGGGTTTTGGCTGCTCTTACAAGTGGAACCATACGTGTTTGGGTCAATGAAATGATCACTTATGGAATGCTCTTCCCTTTCTTGTGTCCAATGGTCCACTCAACCTAGAAGCTTGCTAGCTTCCACCATGAAACAACTTGATAGCTACAATACTTAATCCTGATGTCTGTGTAAGTTAAATGCTTGAGAACTGAACTTACATGATTACTGACTTACGGGCGATGAAACCGAAAGAGGTTTACCCTGTCTAATATGTCCAAAACGACGAGGCCGTTAATCTAGATAAAGAAAAAAGATCCTCGACAAATTTACAATTAAATTTTAAAAACATATTTTTATTATTAAAAAGGCTATCTTATATCTTAATTGGAGAATTTAAAAGGTTGTATTAATTTCTAACACTAAGAACAACTCAAAATATGTAAAGAAAAAAAACAAAAGTTAAAGAGGATTTACCTTATTTCGTTCTTTACTAGCTTTATTGTTAGATTACTCAAGATAAAAACACAGTCACAGAGATCATATTAAATAGGATCATTTGCATATGTATACAATAAACAAAAATACTTACTTTGTTTATTATTATAGTTTCACCGATTAAAAAAACTTTTACTGTCTTTCCTCCCTCTACAGAAGTTAAGATGTCTTTGTGTTCTTTTGTTTTTTAAATGCTACACGTTAATTAACTTTGGTAGTTATGTAAAGTAAAATTACCATAATAACCTTCATAGGTACCCTCTCATGGGTGTATTTAATTCATTACTTATTTTGTTTCATTTTGTTGTTTAAGAGAATCAAAAGTATACCATAATTTTCCGTACTTTTACTCCTTATGAAAGTCCAGAATGAGTTTTATTTTACTTTTTATGAAGATGAGCTCTAGACAAGTATCCTTCTTCTCCTTGTTCATAGTCAGGCTTAAGTGGAACTTTATATATATTATTTTAAATATTTTTTAAAAAGCAATAATTTTATAGATTATAAGACAATGACTTTATCCCAATTCATTCACTTTACTTTTTTTTCTATTCATATAAGGTTTTAAGTTTATATTAGTTTAACAATAATTAAAGTTTGAATATAAAAAGTTATACGTTCAAGGAATAGTTAATTAAGAAATTAATAAACAAAAATAATTTAACATATGTTAGAAGAAAATTAATTAATAACATTTTGATAAATATGAGACTAAAATTTTCCTTTTTCTTAATATAGAATCAGATTAAAATTTTGTCAAAAATTATTACATTATTTTGTTTGTATATCTACATCTAATATTATATTAGTAAGAATCTTTTTTGTTTTAATATTATTTATAATACTTTAGATTAATTAAACTCACTTTACAAAAATGAGCCAACTAACGTTTTTATGGGCATGGAATTTTGAGGTGGGATCTCACGATTCATTTCTTGCGATTAATAGAATAAATAGAGTACAACAACATAATTATTAATTAATTACCTGATAGATACTTGGCAACGAGTCAGGGCAGGCCCGAGGGTCAATTAAACTCGATCCTGACGGGACCTGAGATAACCTGACTTGAGTTCGATCTCACCCAAAAAAAAATTAAATTAAAAATGCAAAACTTTGTCATTTTGTTTATAAAAGTTAGGCTTTGAGATTAGGCAGATGGAGTTTGAGCCGGACCCGGGATGAGCCAGATCCTGTTACTTTTTGCTTATAACAAACGAGCCTCGGCCTAGGCACGCAGGCCCTGAACCTGTTGCCATCCCTTCGTTAAAAAACGTTAGGCTTTGTTGGGCTCTCATTCGACTCTGGGAAAGGGCGAGAAGAGGAAGAAGCAGGAGAAACGAGAACAAAATGGCGAGAGGCACAGAAGAAGAGCAGTTTAGTGAGATAGAAGGAGATGGTTGCTATTTTGTTTGGGATGAATCCACTCAACTCTACTTCCATTCCAGGTCTGTTTTGTGATGAACCCTCCCTCTAAACCTTCTTCGATAATCATATTTGTGTCTGAATTTTATGATGGCCACTCGTCCTTTTTGTCTTTTTCTGGGTAATTTACCGTGCCTTCTTTCGCATCGCATCAACGGGAAACGAAATTTTGAATTTTTATTATTTATTTTGTTCTTGGGCCTTTGAGTGTTCTGTTAATTCTGTTGGAATGACGAATTTTGCGTTCAAATTTGTTGCAGTAGTGGATTTTACCATGATCCCATCGCTGGTTGGTACTATAGTTCTAGAGATGGATGCTATTACAATTTTGAGAATGGGAGCTATGTGCTTTTGGAATCTGACAGGGTACTATTCAACTTGAGTAGGTTGTTCTTTTTATGTTCTGTTGCTATAAAATTTAGGGCAAGACTTTTCTTTGACAGGTACACGTATACGAAGATATTCCTGATAATACTGTTCAAGATGAGCACCTCAATCATTTAGATTGCAGTAGCAAGGAGAATTTCTCTCCATTGCAGGCAGATGAATCTGACGCTGAAGTCACTGCTAGTGGAAGAGCTCAAGGTTTGTCATTATATCATTTGGGGAAAAGTTTATATGTCTTAATCGCCAAATACATAGGTTTAAACTAAAACATTATACGACTAATGATAGTTTGTGAATGACGATGAATGTATATATCCAGACCAGCTCAATCCATAAAGTTAACCTTCATGTTTAATGCCAGTAGTGAATGGTGATTTATAAGAAGTTATGAACTTTACTTTAACATGAAGATATCTGCTATGACATTCCTCCTTCACCCCGCACTTCTGAAGAAAAAAAGAAGGGGAAAAAAAAAGAAAACACATTACATATCACTTTACTGCTCTTACAATATTATGTTCCTGTAGTATCAGGGTATATCTTGTAGAATCTGAGAATGATCCTATTTTCAATTTTTTCCCACTTTTCAAAGCAATTCACGGTAAATACTTTTAATGTAGCATTGACAGGAAACGTGGAATGCACCAGTGGCAATCAGCCAGTTGAAAATCCTCCTCCACCTTCTGACTGGTATACAACTTCTTACTTTTCAATTATATAACATATGGCGTTTTTTGATAACCACATATATTGACTCAGGTTAGAAGAAACACTTATCAACATTTTTCTGTCTCGTTCTAAACAAGCAGCCAGTGTTCCCGATGGTTCAACTGCCCCTTTAGAGGTGGATGGAGTTAATAGCTATGAGCTTGGAGCTGATGGTTTGTCATGAATTACTTTGACCTACTTCTCTAGGTTCAGGTTGAATTTGCTTATTCTGGGCGTTGATAGCTTTTATTTGAAGATGCAGCAAATGATGATTATACTGTGCTGGAAAGACATGAAAGTGGTAGAATGAGAGAAGGCCATGCTGTATTAACTGATACGGGTGGATGTTATGTGGATGAAGGTCTAGTCGATTGCTTGCCAGTTTGAAATTTGTTTGCCACAGAATTTATATTTTTCTGTGTTTTATTTTTTCTTCATACTTGTTCCTTTAACTTGGCCTTTAATTATTAGATTTCATGAGCAATCCTACCCTGCTTAAATATGAACAACTTAATTGCCTTTCAGAAGATTCACATTAAGGACTGTGTTGCATGAATGTTCTCAATTCAGTTTGATATCCGTCTAAGTATCATATGCTATCCTGCTCCAGAACTCTCAAAGGAAGAAGAAAATTGGCGAGCTCAGTATGGTCAAGTAATTCAATCTGCAGAAACAAGCCTACAAAATTTTCCTGCGGTGGATCTATGGGACTGGGAAATGGTCGGTGAGAACATAAAGGGTGGAAAAGATAAGATGAGTAAACTGGTGGGCCGGCTGGTTAAACGGTCTGCTAGGCTACATCCTTCAGTGGCTTCTGGTGGTGGTCTCCTTAGAACTGCTCCAATATGTGAAGTACATCTTGACCTGGTTCGAGTTAAAACAGGTTCAATTTTTTCCTGTTTTGTATACACAATATCCTTGGACATTATTCACCAACTTGATTCTAGGTGCATTTTCAAGTTCTTAACATACAATTATGTCAGAGAATTTTAATTTTCTTTTGTCTCAGGGCAAGTGTACAAGTTGCATAATCCTAGTGCGAGATACTTGGCCTCTTTGTCAACATACGACTCTTCTAACCCAACAAAAGATTGGGGTTTTCCCATTATATCTATTGGTATGCAAGGTGTTCCCCATGTGAAACCAAATGGAGCAAGTGAACCCAGATCAACTGTTCAAGATCCCAGGTTGAGCAATCAGCTCTCCACATCCAAAGAGGTGATGTGTGATGTATATTCTTTGATTTTGCCACACTCTCAAACCAAACCTCTTTGGTATGCTGATTTTTGGTGAATAGATTTTTTCTACACTGTAGAGGACAATATGAGAACAATGGAAGTTCATCTACCTATCTGTAATGATGTCATAAACACTAATTTGTGCATGACAAATTACCTAGAGCATCTTTTCTATTTTCCTGGACAGTCTTTTAAAAGCCAATTTTAGGAGCTTTGATTTAGGTTCGAAAACTAATTGATGATAACCCAAGCCCACTGTGGATGCTTAGCATTTAACTTCGAATTCATAATGAGATCATGGAAGAGGTCTTATTGCTCTTATGAGCTCATTTTGTAGTAGTCTATTGAATACTATAACCTCAGCCTTAGATGGGACAGATTCCTTTTCGTTGTAATTCATAACCTTGCCTAAATTTTGAGCTCTTTGATGATACTTTTTCCTTTGAAAGTACCCCAACTTGCAGTTAACTCAGCATTCACAAGAGTGCAAGTTAGCATTAATAGTGTAGCCATGTGGTCTTAACTTTGAGGTTTAAGAAGATTACCTCAAATTGGACTCTGAAAATCTGGTGATTTAATTTATTTATACTTCTCAATTTCCTTGGTTTGATTTTATTGTTCGTTGGTCAGTGCTGTCAGATGAGAGGTCATGACTACAGGGATAGAGCTGCAGAGAGGAGAAAATTGCATGGTGGATTTGGTGTAGGCCCTGGGCAGAAGAGTTCATCATCAACATCACCTGCGTACACTTCGACAGAAGAAGCTGCGGCTGAAGCTCTTGATTTGACTTTTGGCAGTGGCAGCTATGCCCGTAAAATCCTTGAGAGCATGGGTTGGCAAGAGGTAAATTGTCTCGAAAATTCTGTTTATAGTTTAATTCACGTATTACGAGTTGTGGCCGGATCTTATACATATGAATCTTTTAAGTAAAAGCACAGAGTTGCTCTGAAGATTCGAGTTTTTGCAGGGTGAGGCTTTAGGGAACACCAAAAAGGGCTTGATTGAGCCAATACAAGCAATAGGAAATATTGGCAATGCTGGCCTGGGATGGCCGAAAGGCACAAAGAAGCAACTACCCTAACTATTTTGCTACTTGTTAAATTATGCTGTTACAGAGGATGTATCAGTCAGATTCTCATGATAAATGTCTTACCTATTGTTTATTCGGCATCTTCTCTCTTGTCAAGGTCTTCACCCTCACTTGTCAAGAATGATACAACTTTAAGAAGCTAAATAATACAAAATGATGGGAAACATTGTGCTGGCAAGGCTCAGTAGCAAGCCATCATCTCTCAGATACGACTCTTCTTTCCATGGATTCCGGTGATTTAAGGGCCCCTACTGTCCATCTTTCCAGCTTTGGAAAGATGATGAGCTGGCTCACCTCACTCATGTTCCTCCATAGCAAAAGTTGTCACGGATGATAGAAATCTAGGGAACATTATGCAGGACCATTTCTACAGGCTTATGATGTGTGTAAAATGAATGACCAATTAAGGCCTGCATAATGTACAAATCAACGTAGAAACAGCAAAATTCAATGTTTTACAGAACTGTTCACGCCTAATTGACCTCTGTTTCCTTTTTAAGTATCACAGCTTCATCGTTAGTTGTTTTACTGGGGGTGGAATCAGTTTTCCCCTCCTCCACTGGGCTCTTCTGTTGCACCTCCTGCCTTAGTCTGTTGAGCTCATCATCCTTCTCTGCCAACTTTCCTTGCAAGATAAGCACCTGAAATGCAAGAACATATATATACATTTAGGTCCGTATATTAAGGAATACGTCAAAATTATTCTGCATAAAAGATTCAATGAATGGAAAATATCCAATAGATGAGTGCTGCAGTGTTTAAAAGTTTCATTTTAAATGCAAGACTGCCGAAAGTGAGGCTAAGTATACAGAAAAGAAGTTAGATTAACCATTTCATTAGATTTCTCCACATCGCTTGTCAGGCCCTCCATATGTTTGTACAGTCCTGTATGCATAGCAAATGAAGAATTAAGACAGACAGAAATCTTTACGTAAACTAAGCATCAACTTATAATGTTGAGCAACAGCATTAAATTAAGATAGTCAGAAATCATTACATAAAAACTCAGTATCAACTTATAACGTTGAGCAACAGCATTAAAGATTGCATCCTCATAGAAGATGGTCATGCTATTATAGAGCAATTGTGTTAGTGATAACTAGAGAATGTGGGCAGAAAAATTGCAGAGAGCACATAAATTAGTCGAGTGGAAAAGGATCAAGATAGTAAGGAAAAAATGCTGGGAGATGAACCTTCCTATTGAATAACTCTCAATGAGTGGAACCATGCAACCATTTAACCTATCAGTGTACATGAAACCTCTATAGCATAAGGGAATGAATCTAAGAACAGACGATAAAGACGGCAATGTACTGTACATAGTAATAGCATAAACTTCCAAAGTTACAAACTCTTAAATCAGATATGAAATAATATAACTGACCTTCAAATTGACTTCTCAATTCTGCATTTTGAGATTTTTGCAAAGCCAGTTTCATTGCTAATTCATGCATCTGCAGACCAACAAATATCTCATTAAAATAATCACTGAGATAAGTTTAGAAAGAAGCAAGAAATAGGTCAAGTGTAAAAGGAAAGTATTCATTATGCAGGCATCGAGTGATTATGTTTGAAGTATGACTATATAGAAGTCCAAAAAACCAATACCAAAGGAAACTTTTTAGGCTGTTATCTAATGCATTCATAAGGTAAACGGTCTCTATCTGATTTCAAATTCTATAATGTTACAAACAAAATTGACATATTCATATGAACTTGCTCAAAAAGTTGATCATCCACCAACTGTACTCCACCCTCTTATATATACCATAACAGAGAAAAGACAGATTAGCCTTTCCTAGCAGAAAAAAACAGTAGGTATTAGAATGATATGGTCAAGAAGACTATACAAACAGGAAGATAACAGGAAAAATTAAGCATCAATTTCTAGAAATTAGTATAGGAAAAAAATGAGGAGAAAAAGGTAAGCCTAATGGTAGCACCTTTCCTTCAGCAGCTTGATTACCAATCTCCTCATTTTCCTCCTGTAGGGTCCTGCACTTGGCCATCAGCATCTTTCCCATCTTACTTTGTGGAGTAAAATTGACAGCCGCAATATTATCCTGCAGTTCCTTCACCTTCTTGTCCTTCTCCTCAACCAAATTCTGGCAAACAGAAAACGAAGCAGCAAATGATCATTTAGAAAGACAGTTCTGATGTCATCAACAATTGTATTCCATAACCACAAATATCTGGAGAACAAAGGCACGAAAGTATACAAAGAAACAAGCAGCATTTCAGGGCAAGTATGATCCTTTTGTCTTGCAAACCGATATTACATACAGAATATAATATTGTAAGGGAATATGTTAAGCAGAAACCTTTAAGCGTGTAAATTCCTCGTGTATTGCTGGATCCAGCAGCAGTCTCCTTGCCTGTCAGGTTAAACAAAATCAATCGAATATCATCACAATCAACAAATTAAAGAAAATTAACATATGAGCTAAAACCAGTTTATATTATTCCAAGAAGCAGTTAATAGCATAAGTTCTAGGCCCCTCTATGACAGTCTAGGACACGGGAGCAAATTTTCAAATTTATTACAATATACATTATAACAAATGGAAGTATAGTAAATAGCAGCATATAAGAGAAGCTTGTCAACCACCAAAATATGAATACAATTCATATGACAATACTTGTTTGGTTTCTTCAACCATACCATAAGAACACCTTTTCCAACATACATATAACCTTCGATAAAGTAATATGAAATTCAATTGAACAAAGATTCTCACATTGTTTATACCTGCATTGATGGAGGCTTAAGTTGTGATTTCAAATCACGTACTGCAGACTGTAAATTCAAAAGCAAAATAGCGTCATATGGTTGCAAGTTCACCAATTGCATTAAAGAAATACTATAATGATGAATAAATTGAACAAAAACCTCCTTTTAGTTGAGATCTAGAAAAGAAAAATGAGAACATACATTTTGATGATGGTGATGTAACAAACTGTGCACATTCATCACCCACAAATCATGCTCAAAGTTGATAGCAAGATCTCCCTAAAACCACAATCCTGATTTGCCTCAACCATTGTAGGAAAACATCCTCCATATCCCATTCCCCCAAATCACTAAAAATATAATTACTTCAAACATGCTCCAATGTTAGATTCACTCAAATTCAAACTTAAGCGAATCACAAGCCCCAAAATAGCTAACTAAGAGTTCATCAGTAGTCTTTTCCATAAACATTCACATCTCTTCTCTTCCTGATATGAGATTTGACACTCTTATCTCAAATGTGTGATGTTACAATCTCATCTTCTTGAATCCTTGATATCCTCATCAAGGCCCAATCCACGACTTAGAATCTCTCCTCCTTTTTCAACGTTGAATCAAACTAGAAACTTTCCAAGAGCCACCCATTGCTCACAGCCCTATTGCTAGTGTCACTCACCATTATCATCAACCTGACCCATGATCATACTAACAAAGGTTCGCTTTAATACCATTTGTCATGTCCGAAATTTGCCCAACAACATTCAAGTTTAAGAAAAATAAATTTAGTAATACTTTCCATAGGTTTATAAAGGCTTTCGACTCTCATTTCCTTTTTGACGTGGAATTTGACACTCACCCCCCATGGGATGTCATAAAAAATGAAAATGTTGATGCTACCCTCAATTTCAACCCACACAAGATGAGCTTGATCCACAGAAAAATAAAGGTACTGTGGGCATGTAAGCTGACATGCAAACATTGCATGCACAGAGAGAGAAAGAGACTCACCTTCAATTCTGCTATCTCTTGCTCTCTTTTTGCGAACGTTACAATAAAAGCAGCTTCTTTTTTCTTTGCTTTTTCCAGCTGTAGTGAAGAACAAAAGAATTGTTAATTGTTAGAAGCAAGCAATAACTTACTATAGTTCCATAATCAGAAAGAATAATCACATGACCTGTTCTTTCATAGATTCCTCAGAGGATGTCAAGGTCTGGATATAATTGATCACATGTTTAGGCTCTGCAAATGAGATAAAATTTATACAATGACCATAAACTAAGATTTTCTAAGAATAAGAACATCACATGCAAACATATGATACTCAACACCGTAATATTATGCTAACCAAAAGATGCGCCAGCTGGGATGAAGGACTCATTCCCAAATGCAGATTGCCACTTTTGGATTTCAGATTTTGCAACTTCAAGCTCTGTCTGAAGGAAAACCCAAATCAGTTGTGATATTGTACATTGGTAACCTAACATAAAACCTTAAAAAATGACTAATATACTGCCGTAACATACAATTCACTTTTGAAATCAAAACAAAAATTTTGGGGTCCAGTTCCGAGATCGGGTCCCAACATTTATGGTATCAGAGCAAGATGGTTGGATTCCGGAAACGGGATCCAACACAACAAGATTATTTAATAAAAAGTAATTAAACCTAAGTACCTGTAAAAATTTGAGGTAAGGTTGTGTACTCCCCAGATCCAACGTATCAATGGGAATCCTATCGGGTGATGTTGTATATGTAAAAGAAGGCTTGGTTTGGTATCAAACATCAATAACTAAATATTATGTAGATAAGAATACTCTACATAGAATTTTATATATTTTTAAAGTTAAATAGCAACTAATTGAAGAAAAGGAAATAAATAGTTTAAAAGATGGTATTCTTTTGTGTAATAATAATAATAAGCTTTTGCACATGGATTACTCTCAAGGAAAATAAAAAAATCTTAAAATCAAAATAAAGTGAAAATGACAATATTTATTTGATAAACCTTTGAGTTGGATTACATTAAAATTTAAAACTAATCAAATGTTCATTTTCCAAAAAGTTTAAAGACCAAACGATTTTTACATTAAAATAACCATTAATATCTGTTTTTTCAACGATTTAGTTCAAAATAAGCAGATTAGCTTCTTTGGACTCGCCTCTAACTAAGTTTGATTAATCAACAAAATAATGATACATGGGAATTTGCATTACATTCATTTAGATTAAAAACATGTCTCCTGACTCATCACTGCAATCTTTTCAATTCCACACACTTCATTGCATCCTATTAACCATTATCTATGATTGTGTGAGAGTTGTGAGCTGTGACGTGCATTTTGAAACCAGCCAGTACAGGAAATGAAGGTTAGGACAACAGAGGATGTCAGTAGGATAGGAGCCACCAAACTTTTTGTTTGGTTGTGTGGTTGAAGCTCGAATGGAGTTATTAGATTAACCAAGCATCAACTTCGACTAAACTAATAAGGTTGTGTGCTATTGCACAATGTTATGATGTAAATGAACCTATCTTTAAGGGCCTCAAAATGCTTTAATGTGTCCCTTTGAAATTGACTTCAACCAAAATAAGTAGCACGTTAAGATTTGCTTTGCAGCCTAAAGCGTGTCACTTTTAGGAGATTAATTGACAATCGATTGCATTTGCTTGACATTGTATGAATACGATGAGAACCATTATCAATAATTTTTGTAACTCGCTTATAAAAATAAATGGACGGAATTTTCACTAATATTCATAATTTATCATATGTACCGTTAATAAATGAGTGCAAAATATTAGCTAAAACTAAGAGTAATTGCATACTTCTGAAGATTAAAAATATTGTTCGTATTATTGCAGTTATATCGTTAACATTTTATACAAAATAGATTAGATAAATCAATCCTTAGGTTCTTGTATTTTTTACTATATTGATCCTTAAATAAAAATAATACTTGAGCGTTATCATTTTAGTTGTTTTTTATGATTATTATAATTAATATTAAATAAATGACTGATAAACATAAATAATTTAGTCAAATATAAATCATAATGATTACAAAAACGACTACAATAAATAATAATCATGCGATTAAGTATTTTAACAAGTTCTAAATTCAACATTCAACACAATTAGTTAAGTTTTATTTTATTTAATGACTATTAACTGTAAATAACTATATTCATTCAAACGTGATTAAGATATTATATTACGCCTCAAAGTTAATTAGACCATTTTTTAATTCTTCCCACTCTCTTGTCAATTCACTTCACGCGAAAAATGGAAGAATTAGAGATTATGAAACACAAATAATTAATCAATAAAATACCAATAATATGGCATTAGTCCTCAACTTGTCTTATTCCTTCTTTGTGGGAGTAATAGCAACTTCAAAGTATTAGTTTCACAGTGTTTACGTATGCATGAGAAAGAAAGAGCATGTTCCAAAATCATACATATATAGCTCCTTAAGTGCAGATAAGCATTAAGAAATAGTATTTTCATCCGTTCAAATCACTTGAAATTCAAAATTTCAACTTTTTTTCGAATATCTTAGTTCACGTAATCTGGTTGCAAAGTACCCAAAATAAATAAATAAAATAAAATACAGTACATAGATAAGGTTAAAATACTAGTATTGTGAAGTAAAAATAGAGAACTAAAGCATATAGCAGACTCTGTTATTCCTTGCAATTTGGCTACTCTTGCTAAAATATATTTGGTCATTTTAACAGAAATTTTTAGTGCATGAAAAATGAAAAAATTTTTTTTGGTTCATTTTATATTTTAATAAAAGATAAGTTAAAAGAAATTTTTTTCTTTATTTTTGTTTATAATCTAGCTTAATTTGCATCTAAATTTATATATATACACACACACATATGACGTGAACATTAATTAAGGGATCGTCTAATTTTACCTGATTTATTTTATTTTATTTAAAATTATTTATTTTAATATCGGTATAGTTATATTTTTACCATAATAGTAAAATACTAAATACAAGTTGAGATAAATTAATTTTACTTTAAAATCTTATCTAATATTTAATAAAAATATTAATAAAAATCATCATATTTTATCAAAAGTTAAAAATTAAATAAGTGAGAAATTCATAAATTTTATTTATTAAACTCAGCATTATTATATAAAATTAAGGATAAAAGATACTAACATATCATGCCGATTCACTATTTTCACTAAAATTTCTTATGGTTCAAAAATATCGTAGGAAGTTCCCATAAGTACACAAAAATTCCTAAGACCTTTTTTGTTAACTTTTTATGCTAAAAATATTAGTGAATCGCACATACGACATTTTCTTCATGCAAACAACCGCGTCCTAAAAGAGTAATTGCGAATTAATAAATCATAAGGATAACATATAATAAAAGTTATAGATTTATTAATTTAAAATATTTGCATATTATTGCTTATATTAAAAAATATTATTATATAGTATTAATTAATTAATTAATAATTTATTTTAATAGTATATTTCTTAGTTTAATATGATACTAAATTAAGGGCTTGTTTGGTTTTATCATTAAATGGTTTTTTTGTTATGATTGCTAAAAAAAAGAAGCAACTGATTAAAACATGTATGGTTCTAAAGTATTATCATCTCTCATCCTCAAAAATAGAAAACCTAAAATGTGATTATGAAACACAAAATTAGTGTTCTCACAGATTGTAATCAATTGCTTAAGGCTATGTTTGCTAGGGTGGTTAGCAATGAAATTAAATATTATTTCATCGTTTGGGAGGAAGTTTATAATTGTATGAAATGAAATAGGATAGAAGGAGAAGGTTTCACATTACATCATATTCCATCCTAAACAGTAAAAATGAGTTACTTCTGATTTGGAAGGTTTAGGATGTAATATAAAATGATAAATATGTACTACCTAATATACCCTTAATAATTTTTTATAATAATAATTATACCCTTAACTCTAATAACAAGTAGTAAGACAGTACATCTCATTATTTCTATCAAGTTTAGAATAGTCATTTATTATTATTATACATACATTCCATTTCATTCTATCTATCTTTCAAAGAACATTTCACTATATTACATTATACACTTCCATCTCTTCCAAACCACAAATTTCTAATAATATATCCATCTCTATTCCATTCCATTATAAATCATTTTATTACATTCCATTCTATTAAAATCCTGAGGTCCAACTAAACATAGCCTAAATAGAAAACATGTTTTCTATCGTTGTTATCTCTTCTTTTCTTTAGATTTCTCTCTTTCCTTTGTCTTTCTCTTAAAGTTTTTTTTTTCATTTTTGTTGTTTGCCACTATTTCTTCCCATTACTTCCATATTTTATGGGTTGTTCTCAACTTGGAATTGTTTTGATTTTACAAATTTTATGGATTTTTGACTACTTGAGTCTTATCGATACCCAAATTTGTTTTATTGTCATGGTGGATCTTATATATACATTTTCATATGGATATTGTCCTCTCTAACTAGCTCTCTTCTTTTTATTTGAATTTTACAAGTTTCTAGGAGGAGCATACATTATCTGCTCTTTTTATTATATTTCCTAAATAAATTATTTGATTTGGTTTTCCTTTAAACTTTATATGTTAGGTGAAGAGAGGCTCAATATTATTAGTTCTTTTTAGGTTTCACATGGGTTGGAAAGGTATAAATCAAAGTTTTTTGAAATATTTATTATTTATTATTTATTGTTCTTCATTTCCTATAATATTCACATATACACCAGATTGAACTAACTTTTGCTTATTTATTCTTGGGCATATGCATTCAAATAAGATTGATCTATTTCTTACATTTTCACAAAGTCAAACATATTTATATCTATTATAAAGTACAAAAAAATTCATGAGGTACTGTGAAACATTTTGGTAGAACAATACGTTTAGGAAGCAATAATAACTCATAAGGTATATGTTATCGATATTACAAGCATTGAAATACGAACGATTTGTCATCTTTGAAAGTATACATATGAGGGAGTGTATGAGAAAATTTTATTTACAAACTTTTCTTATAACTTTTAAATATATCTTCTAAAGGTGTTTCAACATTGAAAGAAAATAGGGACAAATTATGCTATACACAAGATATACAACAACAATTTATGATGATAAATATAGTGTATAATGAGGGGAGAAACATGCTAAAGAAGCAATCGCAGTAGATTACTAAATTGCAAGGGAGATAATAGCCAAAAATTCCTAATAAGGGAAGGTATATCACGCATAATCCAACAATTTCAATAAAATAATAAGGATAATGATGATTTCATTATTGTTGACATTGATTTATCATCTAGGGAAGGGGATAAGCCTAAGAGAGGAATTAGACATGATTGGGAGCATAGGAGGAAGTCTAGATAGAGTCATCTAAAACTAAAGAGAATATTTACAATAAGGAAAAAAAAGTAAGATTGATTCTCAACCCTTTTAGAATTGAGATATTATATGCTTCGTTATTTAAGAATAAGGCATGTTCCAAATAAAAGATTATGACTATGAAGGATGATTATGAGTTAATAAGTGGGAGTGATTTAAAGAAAAAGGAAGTTATACCACCATTGGAGAATTCTAGTGATGAGGGTATGAAGTATGATGTTGAGAGTGAGGTGTTTATTGCTAGGAGAGCAATAACTCTTCAAATCAAGAAGGATGATTTAGAGCAGTAGAGTGAGAGAATCTTTAACACTAGATGTCACATTCATAATAAGGTATATAGGATGGTTATTAATGGAATGAGTTGTACTAGCATAACTAGTATTACCCATGTAAAAATTTATGTCTGCTTACCATGAAGCATCAAAAGTCATTCAAAATTTAAAAATTTGATGAATTTAGGGAGATCAAGTTAAACAAATGAGTATTAGTGTCATTTTGTATTTGAGATATAAAAGATAAATTCACGTGTGATGTAGTGCCTATGCAAGTCAGTCATATATTACTAGCAAAGTCATGGCAATATGATCAAAGAGGGATGCATGATGGCTTTAAGAATAGGTATACCATTATGAAAAATAATAAACTTATTACCCTAAAAAGGTCAACAAAGACCAATTAAATTTAAAAAGAGAGACCAATTAAATTTAAAAAGAGAGAATACAAAAAAAGATAGAAAGAGAAAAGAAAGAGAGTGAGGTCAGAGTTCAAAAGAGAGAGTTAGTTATAAGAAAAAAAATCAAAAGGAGAGTAAGAGCCTAAAAGAGAAATAATTAGTAGTAAGAAAAAAAAGAAGCAAATGAAAAAAGAAGTGAATGAACTACTATACAAAAATGAGTGATATTAGTAATATTTTTTTATATACTTAGTCTATAATTGTACTTTTATACAAAAAGACTTATTTTAATTTCAAATAGTTCGCATATCTCTTTATAATGTTGTTGTTTTCTTATTGCAAGGGTATGTAGATGTCTTGACTGACAACGTCTCTATTGGATTACCCATCTTTAGAGGGATTAAGCATCAATTCAACGTTAAAACAAGGACTGTCATTCTTAGTAAACCCACCCATATGAGTAATCTAGAGGAGATAAAAAAATTGTAAAGATAAATGAAAGAGTTTATGGCTAAAGTGTACATAAGGGAGAGCATGTGCTCTTACGTTGTCTTAGTACTTCTAGTGCGTAAAAAGGATTCAACTTAGCACATCTGTGTTGATTATAGAGCTATCAATAATACAATAGTAAAGGATAGACATATCATCCTTAGATTACATAATCTTTTTAATGAATTGCAAGGTTCTTGCATAATTTTGTAAAATTAATTTGAAAAGTGAGTATCACCAAATTAGGATGAGAGAGAGTGATGAATGAAAAATTGCCTATAAAATAAAATATAAGTTATATGAATAGTTATTTCTGCCATATAGTCTTACTAATCCATGTAGGACCTTCATTCACATGCATACATAAATAGATTTGCATTTGTTTCCTTTAATGACACTTTAGTGTACAACAAACATCTAAAATAACATATTTATCACTTAAGATATGTGTTTGGTGTATTGAAAAAAAAAAAAGTTGCATACTAACTTTAGAAAGATTGTGTTTCTTAGTTATGTTTTTAGTAAAAAAGATATTCAGGTAAATGAGGAAAGTTTAAAGTAATTAAGGAATAGTTGAAACCTAAATTCGAAACTAAGGTAAGAATTTTGTGTGTTTTTGGTATTTTCTACTAAAGATTTGTTAAATATTTTAGTATAATGGGCATACCACTTTCCAAAATTGTTAAGACATTTGTAGGTTTTCATTTAGAAAGTGAATGATAGTGGTAGATTACATAATTTTTTAGTGGGTATATTAGTATGTGTTTAGTTGTTAAATTAAATGATTAGTGCATGTTTAGGTTAGAATTGTGTTATTTAGTTAAATGTTTGTGTTTTGAGTATTATATAGGTTAGAGCATACTTTTGTGCTTTAATTTTATGTATATGTGGTCCCTTGATGTATTTGTTAGTGTTTGAGAATAAATATGGAAGAACGGAGGAGAATTGGAGGAACTCAGAGCCAGACTTAGGCCACAATCATGTTAGAACTAGTTGGGGGAGCCACGGTCATGGCCTGGTCTGTTAGGATCATGACAGAGGTCTAAATGAAATGTCACGATTATGGCCTGCGCGACAAACAACGCAAACAACCTCCCAAATGCAACTCACCGAGGGATATTGGGACTTTTTGGACTTGGGAAATGTTGGACCCTGTTTCCGGAGCCCAACATTCGGAGTCATAAAATGTTAGCAAACTCATTACTCCAACTCATACCCTTACTTTGATTCAATTAATCTTTTTCAAATAAATACCAAATTATAAATTCTTACAGAGAGATAGTAGAATGTGTTAGGAAACTATTGCTTTAAAAATCAAGTCATTTGGAGGTCGGATGGAGAAGTTATGGCCAAAGGAATCAAACATGATTTTGCCCTCAATTACATTATACCCGTTTTGGGAAAATTAGCATAACTTTCACTAAAGATATCGGATTAAGGTCTTCTTTAGACAGTTTTGAAGAGAACTTCGAGATCTACAACATTTGTGAAGCTCTTGAAGAGAGAATTTGCCATATAGAGGGTCAAATCTTGAATTTTCAAAAGTATAGATTGATCAGACGAAGGGACCCAGTCTTAGACGAAGGGATTCAGTCTAGATGA
>JANIJF010000005.1:66785745-66797145 GCA_024520955.1 Erythroxylum bequaertii
TAGTGCAGGGGGGTATCTCTAGACACTTACATTGTATTCGGCTGATAGCTGAAAGGGCCATTAGTGGCTGGTAGCTTGGCTCTTGTGGAATATACTACGAGACTATAGCTATATATCAATAAAAATACCTGATTCTCATCCATTTGCTTATCACATTAGTTCAGTTTCTACAAAAACATTCAGTTTAACAAAATATGATGAGCATGTTAACCAATATATGATGAGAAACAAAAGCTTATACAGTGATTATAGGGAAAGGATGTTCTTTTGATTCTTCCAGTGTATTCTCATTCGACGATGTAAGAAGCAAAGTAGCTCTTTTCAACCAAGGCAAGGCAGGCGTTCATGGGTGAAAAGTTCCGTATCGATCAGGAATTCATTAGGACATCTGACTGAGTTTTACAATCTCTGGGCGACTTGATACCTGATAGGCCCACCAAGTCCCACCATTACGTCTTGATTCATTACCAAAGCCTATATCTTGTTGAGTACATATAAATACTGGAATGGCAAATCTCCACGTACATCACAATCTTACTATTTACAGAAATTCGCACAAACCTCAAACTTGTTCACTGAATTAATCTTTCAAGTCCAAATGTTAGGCTTTAATTTTGGTTTTGCAGGTCTTCGAATCCTTCTGTCCAAGACACAGCCGAATTGAACGGACCAGAAAGCATCAAGGTATACACCGATCTGCACTGAGTATCAAGAACCAGAAGGTTTCTTAGATCCTGGTTCATTACTCTCTCCATCTAGTACCTCATCAAGATGACGGCAGAATCGCCTTTTACACCGATCTGCACAGAGTATCAAGAACCAGAAGGTTTCTTAGATCCTGGTTCATTACTCTCTCCATCTAGTACCTCATCAAGATGAGGAAAGAATCGCCTTTTCTGATCTACAAATTTCCAATTTCCATGAGAGCTGACCTGCAGAATCCAACCTGGTAAAATGAAAAGTCTTTACATATAATAAGAAATGAATAGATAATACATCACAACTATAAAGAATTGCACTAAGGTCGTTTTTGGCAGCATTATAAGTGGAACTCAGCTTTTGATTTAGGAATTTCAACTCCAAATATGTTGTTTATTTGTCACGCATAATTGAAATTCCAATTCCACGGAATTTATAATTAGATTTGATAAAGGAATGAATTATCCAGAACAACTCAATTTTCATAAAACAACCTATGGTCACGATTCCAGGTATTAGAATTAGATTCCAATTCCATTTCTTGGATACAAAATGGAGCTAGGCCAACAATTATTTTCATCATGGTCCTATGAATAGCAGAAGCGACAGTTGATCTGCAAGCTCTCTATTCCAAGCAAACGCCCCAACAGCACCATCAGAACACACCATAGGCGTATGCAGACCCCAAGAGTTAAAGTGATTCTAATACTTGAAAATTCACGGGACCCCAAGAGTTACAGTGATTCTAATACGTGAAAATTCATAGGAAGAATATAGTGTCTACTCTAGTGAGCTTGATAAGATAATCTGGACGTAATTATATTCGGAGTAGCTAAGGATTGGGGAATTAAGCGGAGAACCCACTTCAATACATCTCCTTAAGAACCATGTTAAAGGCTGTTACTTATACAGACTTGAGAAATGAAATTCAAGAACGAAACCTGTTCATCTAGCAACATGGCTTAGGTTGAGCTGAAAAACTGTTAGCAAAAGGTTTTGTTACCCTTTTTGTGTAATCGATATCTCATTTTGTGTGTAGTTTTGAGTCGATAACTGGTTTGGCATTGGCCCTCCGATTACATTTTCTCATCACAGTCTTCCATGTCGGCCTTGGCTTCAGTCTTGAGCCATCTCAGTTGGCTTTCTCCCCACCAAAGCTCATCAGCAAAAGCATTTATCTCCATTTATCTACGCATAGCATCATCCTTTGTGTACAAGCCTATTATGGTGGAGACTTCATTCTTCTATTACGCTACCTATTTGTAGTACCCGTTGGTCCCTACATGCATGAGTTGCTCATATCTTTTAGATGATAACACCATCTTGCTGTTAATATGCGTCCAGTCAATGAATGCCTGGCCGACTCTTTTCGGTGAAACTAAGAACCTTCCTGGCCGGAAATGCCAACTTTGCGTCTTAGTCGTCTAATCAGGATAAGGGAAATCTCGAAAAAGTCAGGTCCATCTAACCTACGGTGTAAGAATGTTTGTGTCACTCCCAATTACTGGCTAAACACTCTTGAACTTGACCCTTCATAAACAATCAAATAAAAGAGTTGATCATCATCAATCGAAATTTGAAAGGAAAATGTGAAGAAACAGAAATTTGAATGTTTTTTTTGGGTTAATCTTCCTCTCCCGATAACTTCATTGACTTCAGTACATTTGCAGGTAGAAAAGGAATTAGCACAAGCTCAACCTGTACCACCCTTTAAAAATCTATGAGTCTCTGGCTTGGTATCAGTAATAGTTTTTGCCATAATGACATGTCAGCCGTCTTATACAGGAGTTGACTCTATATAGACACTATGACTTTAGTTTCATCATTTGCACAAAAAATTCCTTCACCCACATCTGATAGAAGATAAGGACTAAATATCTTCATAACTTGCTGATAGACAGGTTTCTTGAAATATACTGCCTGTTCAACATGGAAAAAAAAGCATTAACAATAAAAAAAAGGAACTGTTATTTTGGTGGCCCTTATGGTTAATATGGCCAATGTTTCACGAAAATATTCCTGCATACTATAGACCATTTGCTGGTGTGTAAAGGTAAGTTGGGTAATATTAGTCATGATGACCATAAATACTATCAAAATGATGGTCATGCAGTTAGAGTCCATAACAAAACCCTGTAAGAGACATCGTGCAAAGTAAAAAAATAGTAGGATCGACTCACAAGTTCCACCACTCTTTCAGGCCACATCCACGACCAGTTGTTAAATTCAGGCTTTTCAGAGCCATCGCCCAACAGGTTTATCTCTTCCTCCTTCCCAGTAAACTTAAAAAGAAACCTGGCGTTCAAGATAAGGAGAACAGCGTTTAGAGCATTAGGACGCTTTGATCTTTATTTATCACTATCTACCAGCAGTAACTGATTTAGATGGGGAAAAGGAAACTATTTCTGGAATTATTGTCCACATACTTGCTATCAAATATAGACATATCACCACCTTCTCCAATAATTTTAAGGTGCAGCAATGGCTGTCTGATGGACATTTCTATGGAAAAGAAATTTTAATAGAGATGATAGAGAATATAGGATGCATTAAGATTGAAATAAAAAAAATCAAATGCATGTTTGAACGGCTAGTGGTGCATATACTCTAAATCCTCATAAATTCAAATAACAGAGATGAGTATATCACCCGCATCACCACCTACATGTGTCCTAACCCTCTACTTCAAACTTGTGCAGTGTACAAAAACCCCAAGAAATTACGACAAACTAACAATTCATATATGCAACATGAAAGTAGAAACTAGAAACATGACAAGGAATAACAAATGACGGTTAAGCTAAATAAAGAAGATACAGAAACCTAAAATATTCCTAGTTAACATCAGTTAAGTCATAATCTTACCACTTTTGTGCTTGCCCTTTATAATTTGTGCCCCACCGACGATTGAGTCCGTATCTAACTTGAATTGGGAAATCGTAGGTCAGCCAATAGGGAGCCTAACCATGGTCATAATAAGCCAAAAAAAATGGAAATAAAAAGGAAAATCAATTCGTGCATTCTAAGTATGAAAATTTCAATGCCCTCATTAAACCGCAAAACAAAACCTCTGCCAAAAATTCGGCTGAAGTAACACCAGTTTCTTCCCTCAATTCTCGCATCGCCGCGTTCCTCAAATCCTCACCTTCATCGGCACCACCCTGTGAGAAACAACACAACGCACAGCTTTGATTGTCCCTTCAAAAACACCACCCATCTACGATGAACAATTGTTCTGCTTCAATTGGACTGAAACTAATTCCAACTGTTAGAAATAGGCCAAGATTGGAGAACCACCTGAGGCATCTGCCACGTATTCCTTATGTTTATCCTCGACGCCGTGAATATCTACAGTTCCAATACGAGAAGCTCTTTATTGGTCAATTAATAAGTAAATAGTTTTAATGTAGACAATGTTTTCACAAAGAAAAAACCTTCCTAGAGGAGTTGACCAGACAAATGCCGACGTTCCTCCGATAGCCGTCAGGAGGAGTTTCCATGGATAGGACCGTCAAGTTACACGCGACCACCAATGGCACCTTGGCAAATTCGCCAAATCGTGAAAGGTGATTTCGGCCTTCGATTTCATAAATGCAGGGATTGGGATTTCCCACATAACCTCCACAACACATCATCGGTCGTCGTTTTATCTAAATCTCTCTCTCTCGCCCGTTGCTATCTTGTTCGCTTTACATACCTTATATGTATTTGTATATTCCATAGGTTCGTTCTCTTTGATGAACTCCGTAAATATCCTCGGATACTTTCGAACCGTTTTAAACCTTCGAATTCATTCGATTAAGATTGAATTAAATCTAAATTTATACTATTTGTAATAAGCCTAATAATATTAAAATTAACTTTAATTATATTATTTAGAATATAATTAAAATAAATTTAATTATTTTATATAACATTTTTATACTTAACTTAAAAATAATCTTATTAAATAATAAATATTCACATTTATATAGAGTAAGTTATAATCATCAATTTTATTATAAGTAATATCATAAAAAAAGGTTTATTATTAAAATGAAAAGAAAAAATTGATTGCAAATGACACGAGAAAATAGAAAGAGAAGTTACATCTAATGATGAATTTAAAAGAGAACAATAATTATAGACAAAAAAACGAAAAAAGAATAGACACCCGTGAACAAAAAAAAAGGGAAAACTTGGATATAGTGGAAGGTGCTGATTCATAGAGGTATTGTTGTTCCGTTTCTTTGTGAGAGGGGCTGTTTGAGGTGGGAAGGGTTGCTTGAGGTAAAGAGATATATGGTATAGTTAGATGGGTATTATTGGAAGGGTATTTTCAACGTTCAAAAGAAAAACTAAAGTTCCAGCTCGTAATTCAATTCCGATACTTTTTCAGGTGAATTTAATTTATAAAGGATGATGAGGTTTAGATAGGTATTATTGGAAGGATATTTTCAACATTCAAAAGAAGAATTGAAGTCCTAGTTTGTAATTCAATTCTAATACTTTTTCAAGTGAATCCAATTTATAAAAGATAATGGGGTTCAATTCATGTATTAATTGAACCATTCTTTTTTTTTTTCCTGTTTCCAAACACTCAATTGAATTTAATTCATACCATTCCAATTCATTGAACAATTCTTTTTTTCCATTTTTCAAACACTTGAATTGAATTCAATACTGCAATTGAATTCAACTCATACCATTCCAAACACCCTTTGTATTATTGATTTATTTCTATGCAATGTTTAAGAAATTTGGTTTAGGACATAAATTTTAATTTAGTTAAAAATTATTTGACCATTTTTATAAATTGAAATAAAATGATTGTTTTTTTACTTAATATTAATTTTTAATTAAAATTTAAATAAAATAATCTATTTTTATTATTTTTAAATTTTATAAATAATTTTAAAATTTAAAATTTTGTATTTTAATTTCTAGCCTAATTTTAAAAAGTTGCACATATATTAAATCAAATGTCTGCCTAATCTCCGATCCAACTTAGCGGTGTGCCTTTATTTTTAATAAGTCTCCGATCCAAAAAAAACTTAGCGGTGTGCCTTTATTATTAATAAGAAACTACAATAAGAAAAAAAAACATTTTTATAAATAATAAGTGAAATTTAGAGCATAACAAGGGGTCCACATCACAAGTATCTACATTCCTTCGTAACTACTTCATATTTTGTCTTCTTCCTCCAACCAAACCAACAAAATACATCACACCTGCAACCTCTATTACCCATTTCGAATCTAAATCTATACTATCAAGTGCAATGGGGGTGCCTCAAACAATGGAGGCGTTAAGAGAGAGAGCCATATTCATGAAGGACTCGCTGCACAGAAGTCAGACCATCACCGATAGCATGGTCGCCATTCTCGGCTCCTTCGACCACCGCCTCTCCGCCCTCGAAACCGCCTTGCGTCCCACTCAGGTAACCGTTCCTTTCTTCTTTTTATGTAAGAATACGTTTCTTCTTCGTCAAGTTTGGTAAACATAATGAGATCTGAAATAGATACGAACGCATTCCATAAGAAGAGCGCATGACAATATCGACAAGACTCTGAAGACCGCTGAGGTTATATTGGCCCAATTTGATCTTACTCGCAAGGTAGCTCCGAATTTTCAATTTTTTCTATTTCATTCAATTTAATCAGATATTGGTCATTAATATAGTCGATAATAAAAAAATTGAAACTTGGTGGACAAAATTGTTCTTAGAAATTGTGTCATATCACATGAGAACAAGTTTGAGCGTGAACCCCACTAGTATCCAATTTGTTGTGGATGAGCAAACTTGTACCTGGCGTGTGTTTTGAGTGTCTACAAAAGACCTTTTGATCCTCTAGTGCTAGTTTATTTGATCCGCGCTCATTTAGACGGAGGGATTCCGTTCAGAAGAACATAGGATTATTTGTGATTACCATCTTTGAAGGGACATTTCCTTTTCTGAGACTTTGTTTCATGTCATCGATGTTGATTGTGTATTTACATGAAAATATTCAGGCGGAGGCAAAAATTCTGAGAGGGCCACATGAAGACCTGGAGAGCTACTTAGAAGCAATTGATCAGCTGAAAAGCACTGTCGAGTTTTTCAGCAGCAATAAAAGTTTTAAGGCTGATGGCGTGCTTAGTCACGCTAATCAAATGCTCACGAAAGCTGTTTCAAAGCTGGAAGATGAGTTTAGAACGCTATTGTCAAATTACAGGTTTGTTTTCAGTTAATCAATGTTTCTTGTGTGAAAAAACAGTAAAGAAGCATGTAAATGAATGAAACTAATTACACAAACAATGTTTATCTCTTCACCCCATCCGTGGCAGAAAGAAGACAGACCCAAGACCATTAATCATCGAAATGGTATTAATTTCGCCAATTCTCATCACTATCTAACCCATGGATAAAATTGAGTCAACTCTGATATCCTTCGATTGAATAGAGAAGTGTTGAAATTGGAGATGAAAATCAATGCACCTCAAACAGTGGTTATTACAGAAATGAAGTTATTTTAGTTTAGGCTTGATAATAATGCGCATGACGTGAACTTCAAATAGGTAATTTTTTGTGAATCAAAAAACTGAAAAAGATGTCATTTTCTTCGGAATTGCAGCAAGCCTGTGGAACCTGATCGTCTTTTTGATTGCCTTCCCAACTCCCTACGACCATCTTCATCACCTAAACAAAAAGGGGAAAATAACAAGAATTCATCTGATCACCAAAATAAGAGTCTAGAAGCTCCAGTGTACACGCTTCCAACTCTTATTCCACCCAGGGTTTTGCCACTGTTGCATGATTTAGCACAACAAATGACTCAGGCCGGCCACCAACAACAGTTATTCAGAAGTTACAGGTAATCTGCAAGAATTTTTCATATTAACCTTTATGCATTTGATGACTGATTCCATATTAATTTAGAAACAGCATTGACAGGCTATATTTATGAATGCCAGGGACACTCGTGCTTCAGTTTTGGAACAGAGCCTCAGGAAATTAGGTGTTGAGAGACTTAGCAAAGATGATGTCCAGAAAATGCAGTGGGAGGTTTTGGAGGCAAAGATTGGGAATTGGATACACTACATGCGGATTGCCGTAAGGATTTATTTGAAATGTTGTTCATTTAACAAATTGCATCCTTTAGGTTGGTCTGTCAACTAAATTATAATTCTTGAATAGGTCAAATTATTAATAGCTGCGGAAAAGAAAATTTGTGATCAAATACTCGGTGACAGTTCTCTCAGGGATCAGTGTTTTGCTGAAGTAACAGTAAACAGTGTTTCTACGCTCCTTAGTTTCGGTGAAGCTATAGCGAAAAGCAAGAGATCACCTGAAAAATTATTTGTTCTGTTAGACATGTATGAGATTATGAGAGAACTTCAGTCAGAGGTATGTTAAATCTATGCAGATTAAACAAAAGTTTTCTATTATGTATTATGTGATCAAAATTTTAGTAATGCTTTTTTTTTTAATGTGAGGCACTTGTTGAATGGATTGTAATACACTCTTTTGTCCTTCTGGTTCAAACAAATTCTACTTTTGGCATGAAAGAGCGCTCTGTTTTATAGGTAATAGCATCCTGAAAAAGCTCACATATTAACTTGATGTATAAAGTTAAGATGACTGTATATACTTGTATGAGGATGACAAGGGAGAAGTTCATAGAAAAATAAATTTCAAAGGTGAAAGGCTAACTTCCTGGGCTGGAGACTATGTCTATATAGAAACTTCTAAAATTATCGGAATATCACCTCCATATATGACTTGTTCATTATTAATTGATGTTGCTAACATGTATAGAGAAGTTGATTGTACAAGGTCGCGAAAAAAGTAGAATTATTGACTGAGAGATGGAATTGTTTGCAACTCGTCTATTGATTTTAAGATTTACTCATTAAACTGCTATGTAAATCTGTAGGAAAAGATTTCCAGATAAACTTACAGATTAGCTTTCTACATTTGCTATTGCTCTCGATCTTCTGTTTCCTTATTCCTTTTTCGGGTTGATGAGTTGCAGATTGAGTTACTCTTTGCAACTACAGCTTGCAATGAAATGCGGGAGGGTGCAGTTAATTTGACAACGCGGTTAGCTCAGACAGCTCAGGAGACTTTTGTTGATTTCGAAGAAGCGGTTGAGAGAGATTCCACCAGAACCGCTGTTCTTGATGGAACTGTGCATCCTTTGACAAGCTACGTGATAAATTATGTGAAGTTTCTCTTTGAGTAAGTAGAAATTTTTTATCTTTGTATTAACTCAGATACTACTTCTTCCCGAATGAGTTGGTTTGCAATATAGAATATCATGTATTATTAGTATTATTTCTTTAATTCTATTTCTGCTGGTGGTAGGAAGGATGTGACTATCAGCTTCTAGCGACTGCTGATTGCATAGTCGTTGCTTTACTTCTATGATACATTTGTCTCATTTTCTGATTTTTGAGTTTTTAGCTGTTTCTATTTTGCAGTATAGACCTTAAATTCCTTCAATTTATATCATAGTCCCACCTGATATAAACATTTTCTGCGTTTTGTTGTGGCTGTAGTCTGCAATTTAAGACAGACACTGCGCTATGTTTTACTTACTCCCCACTCCCTTTGCGCGTAGTCAATTGCTTAACCTTTTTGTTAATAAGATCTGACTGTAACTTTACATGTGCGCAGTTACCAGACAACACTTAAGCAGCTCTTCGAAGACTTCGAAGCAAGTGATCCAGAGGCTCAAATAGCGACTTTAACAACAAGGATTATGCAGGCACTTCAGGTTAATCTAGATGGGAAATCCAAGCAGTACAAAGATGCTGCACTAACCCAGTTATTTCTTATGAACAACATTCACTATATAGTGAGATCTGTACGAAGGTTTGGTTTACATTAAGCATGTTCTGAAAGTCCCAACTACGCGGCAATAGGCAACTCCTGACCATTTATTTACAGGTCAGAAGCAAAGGACTTACTGGGAGATGACTGGGTACAAATACATCGTAGGATAGTGCAGCAGCATGCAAATCAGTACAAAAGAATTTCTTGGGCAAAGGTTCTGTTTCTTGAAATTTACAACTATTGCGAATGCATTGAGTTGTTGCATGAACTTAATAACATATTCATCTTTGGGTAATGGGAAAATGGGATAACTTTGATCCAAATGTTGACATTTATCCAGAAAATGTTTAAACTATGATCACCAAGTAATTAAGCCATAATTTTAACTGCTCTTGTATACTTATCGCGTGTTCTAGTAGTTAGGAAAAATTTAGAAAAAGCATTTGTCTTTCTAGTGAAGCATGTTGATTTGTTGATGTAGTGAGACAAGAAGTAATTTTATATGTTGGATGTTCAGATTTTGCAGTGCCTCTCTGTTGGCACGGGTGATTCAGGTGCAAGTGGAATTTCTAGAGCAATGGTGAAGGACAGGTTTAAGACATTCAATGTACAATTTGAGGAGCTTCATCAAAGACAATCTCAATGGACAGTTCCAGACAGTGAGTTGCGAGAGTCTTTGAGGCTTGCTGTTGCCGAAGTCCTCTTGCCTGCCTACAGATCCTTCTTGAAACGGCTTGGGTATGGCTTTTTACCCTGAAGCAATTTCCATATCCACTTCCTCAAGCGATCGCTCTAATTTCTCTCATCTAACATCATAATACTTATGATGATTCTCTTCTGTTTTCTGTACAGACCCATGATTGAGGGTGGTAAAAACCCCCTGAAGTACATCAAGTACAGTCCAGAGGATCTTGAGCGCATGCTGAATGAATTTTTTGAGGGTAAGACATGGAATGAACAAAAAAGGTAAAAAATAAAAAATTTATCTCCAAGGTCGAGACTTGGGGTAAATAAGGTAACTTTTTCATTTCATTAGAGATTTTTTTTTGGTTTTGTAAATCATGAGGTTGAATAATAGTGGCTTCATAAATCACAACCAATAGTACATATGGGGGTATGTACCATAGGTCTGTTGAACACTTCCCAGTTGCCAAAAAACTGAACAAAAGCGTTTAATTGAGAGGAAGATGACAGTTTAGTTTTGTTTGTGTGTGTGTGGCTTCAGTGATATGGAACTTTATATCAAATCTTAAGAAGTTACCCTTGACTTTTTGCTATTTGATTGATTTTGTGATATCATAAGACCCTAAGAAGTGTTTTTAATCAAATCTTGAAACCATCTCAACTGCGTGACGACCCAAATTCTAGTTTCAAGGACAAAACGGGTCATACACCTCAACCTGGCTCGCATGTCCTTGTATTTCCTTAAGCGTTAAGCCCACCCATCTCAACAAACCCTTGACCTTGATGTTCCTAAATGTTTTCCATTTCCTTGATAGTCTCTGCCTTGCTGCCCTAGTCTATAGCTCGTAATCCTTATCCTTCTGCATAATCCCAAGTTCCATGATGTTTTACCTTGTGCACGTACACGAAAACAAAAAGAACAGAAAATCCCATTTTAGGGCAAAGAAATAAAACAGTAGGAGCACCTATTTGTTGGTTTAACTCAAGATTTAGCTTTATATGTATAATGACGCCAAGGCTATGTGACTATGTCCATAGCCATGGTGGTTCCTTCCATGTGCGTACCGAAGGATCATAAGATGGGTGTCCAAATTGGACATCGATAAAGACACTGCGTAACAGAGAGAAAGAGATTGCCTTAGTTGTACACAATGTTTGGTGCCCAGCTTCCAAAATCGTCTTGGAAAAATAAATGCTTGTTGAAGCTATGATAATTAAA
>JANIJF010000005.1:67087191-67099955 GCA_024520955.1 Erythroxylum bequaertii
ATTTTTCTAATTTTTGTTTTGATGTTAAATCCGTTAAATATATTCCTTCTCCTATTTTTTGTATGTATCTATCTATACATTGGTTTATTGCGATTAAATTATGTGTTTATATTCTTAAACTAATACATATGGAATATTTTTCCAATGTTTGATTTCATATGATTGAGATTCAAAAATCCTTTTTCTAATAGATCTTCCATAATAGTGAAATTCACGAATTAAGTAATGCAATCTTAGGGGATTAACTAGAAACAAATTTCAATTCATCAATCGAGTGTTAGTTATTAATAGTCTTGAGAAAGATATTGACATAAGATGGGAATTTTCACAGTCTAATAATTAATAATTTAATTGCATGATAAAGCATTAGTGTTTAAGATAGCTTAGGGGGATTCATCACCTAGGTACTACTTATTTGATATCGACTAATCGTAGTGTATTCTTTATCCTAGTTTATTATTGTATCAACTTTAATTTAATTTTTAATTAAATTCACAACTTGATTTGTTGGTTAAATAATAAACAAAGGTTAATACCAGTACTTACAATCATTGTAGGATCAACCCTTAGTTGTTAGTGCTAGCTATAACCACACCATGCACATATGGTTAAATTTTATAATTTTTATAAGCAAAATATTAATTAATTAATTATTTTGACGCCATTACTAGGGAATATAATATTAGGAAAGCCTCGCTTTTATTAATCTAACCATCATTCTATTTCTTTTTTATTTACTTATTCATTTATGTGTCTATTCATTTATCTTTTAAGCTTCTCTATTTTGACTTTGTCTTTGTGGCTTATTGTTAGGATTTAAGATTCATCGTCATAGTTGCAAACAACATTGAAAGGATGGAGAGGATAGTATTCTTATGGGAAATAAAATATGTCATCGCATATGGCAACATCTCAAACTTGGGACAAAAGGTATGGTAAAATGTATTCAGAAGCTCAAATAGATATCATATGGTGTTGTGAAATTTATGGGGTTAAGCATTACAATCATGAATTTTGGGCACTAAACCATATGTAGGAGCATCCATATTGCATGTAAAATTGACCTCATAGTACACTATATGAGAATACTTATAATTCATAGTGGAGCAACTCTTATGCTAATGCACAAAATGATTACGCTTCAAGTGAATCTTTACAACAATAGTAGTAAGAAGAATGTCTTGTAGATATATTAATGGAAGGCCTTTGCCAAAAGTGAAGCTAGCCACCATAAATTCAAAGAGACATTTTCTTCTCCTGAATACATTAAGCTGAATAAAACATATTATTTGAACTTATTAATAACTCAGTGTGAAGAGGAGACAAAGGTCAATTTCATGGATGAAGTTGCAAATCAATAAGAGAAAGCTGAAGAGGACGAAGAGGCAGCTGTTGTTTTAAAAGAGAAATAATAACAGATGACAAAGAAAGTAGATGTTGAAGAAGAAAAGGAAACCTCTATCCAAAAGGAGAAAGTAAAAGAGTGGACAAAGGCGATTGAGGAAGAACAAGAGGATAAGCCAAATAAGGAAACTATTGATGAATTATCAATAGTCACCTTGAGTACAAATGGTTCCCACTTCCCACAAGACAAACCATTTGAGTCAACTAAAAATTCAGGTAGTTTTATTATTCCTTGTTTAATTAACAAATTTTAATTAAAAATGGCATTAATGGAGTCAATTGGACTTATTAATTTATTATGTCGTTATTATTATCTTACAACATATGGCTTATTCACAGGCTACTAAACCATTATATGGAGAAAAGGGTGGAAGTAACCCACTTATAATAGATTCAGGTTAATGGTAAACATGAAGGGTTCATCGAGCTAACGATGTTAAACAAGCATTACTTTATAGGCAACTCAAGAATTATAATAGGTTTCATTTTATTTTTTATTTTGGTGTTAGTATATGATTTTTTTGATTTTTTATGTGTTTTATGTTAGAATATAAAGCATCCTTATTTGATTGTGCAAGTTTTTCATGTTATGAATTTTTTGAATTTGAGTGAACTTTTCTTAAGATTTTAAAGAAGTTTTGTGATATACACGATCATATACACACCCGTATATATGCTCGTGTATATAAAATTTTCATTTTAACATGTTCACAAGTTCACAAAAAATTACATTGTCAATATCCATGTCCATGTAGACTTGCATGGTTAGTCGCATGACCATGTACATAACTATCTAAGTTTGCAAAAAATTACATGCTCGTGTCCCTTACATTTTCGTAAATCTAGGACCTATATAGTCGGTTACATGGTAAAAAAGGAACAAGACCCTATTCCTCTTCATTTTCTCCACTCATTGTCACCTCTCTCAATCTCTAACCCATTTTATTGTTTGTCAGCTAAAATTGCAACACCTAAGTAAGTTCATTCATTTATTTCAATTGATTTATGCTTGAACTTTTACGTAATATTTTATGAATTTTCACCCTTAAAACACTAGGGTTATGGTTTATGGTTTATGGTGGTTTAGTGTTATTTCTAATGATTTTTTGCTCAATTTTGCTTTAAAAATTGAATTTTTCTTTTCTCATATGAATTACTAGTTTAATTTCATGAATTGTATAACAACTAGATGAAATTTGATTTGGGTATGTGATTTTGCTCACTTTTTTTGCAATTAGGATTAATTTGTTATTTTCTAGTTAATTGATGTTGTTTTCTAGTTTAATTTTATTTCGATTTTGAATTTTGCATGAATTAGTCAATTTTGGGCAATTGTTAGATTAGATCTTTTAATATCACTTTCAGGTTTTAAATTCGTAATTGCCTTCTTATATTATTTCAATTTTGTTAGTTACAATTTTTTTCATTTCAATTTTGTTATTAATATGGCTATTTTTGAATTTTTCTAATTTTTATTTTTATTTATTTATTTATTTTATATTGTTTATTTTGATTTTATTATATGTTTAATTTTATTTTTAAGTATATGTGTTTATAATTCCACAATTTAGTGAGCATATGAACTTAGTTTAGGGAACATTTTTTATTCGTATTTTTATCTGTTATTTTCTCACACTTAATTTAGTTTTAGGCATAATGATAGGACAACGAAGAGCAAAGAAGATACTATGGAAAAGGTAGAAAAAAGAAGGGTCATTTGGGGACCCAAGTGGAGCTTATCAATCACAAAAGCTTGAACATATGGTGCATCAACTGGAGCGACCCTACATGCCACATTTCAATGTTAGAGCCTACGAGGAGTAATACCAGACACTCAAGGAGAAGAAGTTTAGAACCGACAGATGTATCGATTTGGAGGCATTAGAGCATATTGAGTTGGCATTAGAGCATATTCATCAATGTTGGATCGTGGTCTCGTTTCTTCGAGATCATAGATCCCTCATATTGGAAGCTTATGCTCAAAGTGCTCTCCACTTTCTTCGTCGAAAAAGATCGCTATGATTAGGACCAGCCAAGCACAATCCAGTTTATGATGCTGGGGAAGATGATATGAATGAGTTATTCTGACATCTCAGTGATGATGGGTCTATAAGACCAAGAGTTTATAGGGACACAAGAATACGTAGCCCTTTGGATAAAATTTCTATATGAGATGTCTCCTTGATAAGTCTGACATACCATTAATGAGAAGGATGAGTAACCATAACAAATCCAAAGCATCAACCCCTCGACACCTGGCGCTTAGATACCTTCATAGGATCCTGAGTTATACATTGAGTGATCAGGTGACAACCATATAGCCTTCATGAACTAGGATGTCCTCTATTTGTGGAGTATGAGTGAGTGGACGCCCATTCACTTGGGGCATGCCTTGGCTCAGTTTTTAGGTGTTAGAGTGAAGAGAGGAAGGTATGGACAATCTACGTCAAACTATATGTAACATGGCTAGCACGAAGGATGGGAGTCTTCGGGAGGCTACAACTGATAAGGCTATTTTGGTACCATGGTTGCTCTAAATTTGGACATCATAAATCATATACATATAGTACGCAATAGGCGATGACCAATTGGAGATATTTATCGCCTGATTGGACTTTCGAATGAGTAGGCAACTTCGGGAGTAAACAGGGATCATCTCAATATAGTGGATAACTTAGCTATCGAAGCACGCAGGGTAGATCTTGGGTATCCAACACACTGTTCGAGTCTAATAAGCAACATTGACGGAGCAGATGAAGAGACATAAGGCCTATGATAGATGGATGGAGGAAGTTTTAGTACAAATGATCGCACATCTTGGGATATCCATCCCATCTCCACCTTTCGAAGCGATTGCATCATCTTCAGCTCTACAACAGTACGAGCATCTGAGACCCGAGGATCCTCCTACTACTAACATACCAGACTCGCTGAGAGATAACTAATATAGAGATAGTTTTGATGCTTCATTTTGGTTTTTCTTTTCTTTCTTTTATTATTATTTTTCTATTTTCTTATTTTATTTTGTTTTTCTGAATATTAGTAGTGTAATTTTGTTTCATTTTAAGTTATTGTTATTTCCATGTTCTTTATTTTTATTTTCTTTTATCTTTTTATCCCTTTTTGTTCATATTTTGCAAGGGTGCTATACATAATATCATAGGGACACTTCATCGAATTAAGAACATTGTAACTATTATTATTCAAGGAAGTACCAAGTCATACCTTTTCCGTTTTGTGTTCTTGTTGATATTTTATTTATCTATGCTTTTATTATGTATATTGGGGACATATACAATTTTAAGTGTGGGAAAGAGGATTCATATTTCTTAAGTTTTGTAGTCTTTTTTATTAATTATTATTAACTGATATCTCGATTGAGTTAAAACATGTCTAAACTACTTTAGATTATTATTGATTATTAAATTGAATTAGCATGCAAAAGGATAAAAGTTAGACTAAACTTGCTTTCATAAGTCATATTTTTAGTAATCATTGAGATAATTAATTTGAATGAAAATTGCATATTATTTACACATATAAAATACATCTCTATTTTAAGCTCTTTTATTCTTTAATGTGTGTTATTATACATAGTTGGATTATTCCAAAACTTGCTTTTATTATCATATTAAGACTACAATTATTAAATTAGAAGCATTGAAATGATAAAGGCATCTAAATTTACCCTTTTTTAGCCTTTTTTCTAGATTATTAACATACCATATTTTATCCTTTAGGAGTAACTACTTGTGAGACTTAGCCTTTTCATTGATTATAATCGCATTAATAGCCTTTATCTTTTTTTTTCTTGAAAGCCTTTTCATTATTTTTGAAACCTGAAGGATTTACATCTACTTGATTTTTTTAGACTTGGATTATATTAAATAATTTTAAAGAGATCCAATATTTCTTTAATTGTTGGTATATGGTGAATGCTCAAAAACTAAAATAAAAAATTATAATAACATATGTTACAAGCATAGTTTAAAAAATAGTATAAAGTTATTATGTCAATTATGGTGTGAAGGACCCATATTATGAAGAAGTAAGTTTAATGTAATTTTTTGTGTAAATTTTCTTCAATATTATCACTTTTTTATTATCCCTATCCTACCCTTATCTAATCCTCATTGAAACCTTATAGTAAGACCTTTTGATTTTTGTTTCTAGTATATTTATAAGTGATGAAGATATGATTTTATTGCAAGCTTATAGTTAAGAATCTGCCTACGTATTAATTTGAGAGTTCTTACACTTTCCATCTCAAATACTTTGAGTGCATTGAGTGAATCCTTAGTGAGGGTGTGAAAATTTGTGCTTTTTATTTCAAAAAGATTATATATATGATTGTTATTGATATTGACTTATGAAGGTTGGTTTTATAATGACTTCAATCTAATTATATGTTAATTTGGTTGATATGACATTATAATTTAGGGTGTAGATGGACAAGTGTAGATTAATAAGGGATGAATGTTTAAAAGATTGATGATTTGGATTATAATTTTCTTGAGGACAAGCAAAAGCTTCAATGTGGGGATATTTATATACTCACATTTAGTGTGTTTTGCTTGTTATTTAATCTCTTATAGTATTTTTGGTACTTATTTTACTTCAAGTTTATTTGTAGATGATAGTTGCCTTTATAGACTAAAAAGAAAAGAATTCAGGTAAAATCGAGGCATAAAATGAAGATTTAAAGCAATTTTAGAGATACAAAGTCGTGTATATTATCTATGTAAGTCACTATAAATGTATGGAGCTTCGAAGACATTGTTTTTGCCTGTGTGGAGATACACGTCTGTGTGTGTTGACATAAATGATGTATTTTGCTTGTGTAAGTTTCTGTGATTGTGTAAAGTTGTAATTAAAGTTTCTGCGATAGTGTAAAGTCGCGATTTAGAGGAAATTTTAAGATATACTGTCATAATGGGGGAAAGCATTTTAGAATCATATTAGATACCATAGAAGAAGCAATTATGAACAAAGGATAAGGAAAACATGAAAATTACATCACAAGATCTGATAGTCCTTAATCCAATTGCAAGAATATTTCGTTAAAGACAAAAGGGGGATATAGAAAATGAATTATTTTTTATTTTTCTTCTAAATATTTGATAATATATTTGTTTTCTATGTTTAGGAACTAAATTGTTTAGTGCCTAGGTGTGTTAAACCCTAAGTTGGGATGATAATATGATATAATCTTTTATTCAATGCAATTTTATTGATTTATTTATTGCAATTAAATTATGCGTTTATATTTTTGAACTAATATATTTGGAATAATAGTCTAACGTTTGATTTCATATGATTGAGATTGAGAAATCCTTTCATGTGAATAAATCTTCCATAGTTGGAAGGAGTTACAAGCGAACTTAAAGATAGGTCAACATAAATCCTCTAGATTATGGTCAAACCTAATAGTAAAATTTACAAATCAAGTAATGCAATCTTATGGCAGTTTTAACTAGAAAGAGATTTCAGTTAATCAACTGAGCGTTAGTTGTTAACAGTCTTCAGAAAAATATTAACATAAGATAGGAATTTCCATAGTCTAATAACTAATAATTTAATTTCATGATAAAGGGCTAGTGTTTAAGACATCTTAGGGGGATTCATCACCTAGGTACTACTTATTTGATATTGACTAATTGTAGTATTTTCTTTATCCTAGATCATTGTTGTGTTAACTTTAGTTTAATTTGTTTAATTTAATTTTCAATTAAATTCACAACATGATTTGATGGTTAGATAATAAAAAAAGGTTTAATACTAGTACTTACATTCTTCGTGGGATCGACTCATACTTATCAATGCTAGGTACTACCACACCATGTACTTACTATTAAAACTTATAATTTTTATAAGCACAAAACAAAATTAAACAATAGTAGGTGGCAAAAAAATGGTTATTGCAAAAGACAAATATGTTAATTAAGCCAAAAAAATTGTCAATTTATATGTAAAGGAAATGGTTGCTTGTCTCCTCCACTTTGATATGACACATTCATCATTTTGTTGGAACTTAAATTTGAAAACTATCACTTTTGATTTGCAACATATGTCTATAATATTTTTTGTGTATATTTTGACATTGCCATCTACTATCAAGTCTTATTTTTATGTTCAAGCTAACTTTTCGGTTATCTAACAAGCAAGCATGGCAATATGGTATGAACCAACTATTTCCATACTATTTATTTATTATTTTCCTAGTAGTAGTATTGTTGTTTGAGTAAGGTTCACTGGAATTTTTCTATAATAATCAAGTATGATAAATGTAAGTTCTAAATGGAAAGACGTCTACATCAGTTGTAAAGATTTTGGTATAATAAAGTTTTGAGAGTTGCAAATAAATGTATGAGATTTAAGTGCCAGAGCTATGAAAAAAAAGATCTAGATATTTAGAGACTTTTGATGTAAATTATTAGTAAAAATAAAACAAAATATAGAGATCATTAATATGATCCAACTTGGTTAGTATTTGTTCATAGTAAGAGTTGTCGTTGTTTAGGGACAAAAAAGAGTGAAAATAAGAACAAGGAAGAATATGTAGTGTCCCTATTCCAACACTAAACTTTCATTTTGGCACACATCCATTTAGTGCATATTATTTATTAGTACATGTACTCGTGACTATTTAACAGATGTTGGTATCTGTTATATCATCAAATAGTATATTTTATATATTATATTACTCTTTTGTGAATAATATTGTGGTATTATAGAATGATTAGGAATGACAATGGTGCCTCGAGCTTGACTAAAATATTTTTAAAGCCTAAGCCTAGTTTGAAGTATGATTGGGCATGAGAGGCTTAACCCAGGTAACTTAATTGAGCTCAGTTCCAATCAGACTTATCCTAAAACTTATTGATGTCCATTAAAAATCCTAGAAGTAACTTATATATTTAAGAACTAAATATAGAATGGTGGATATAATATTATGGTTGGTTAGAAATAAAAAGAAGATTCAAAGGTTTAAATAAAAAAAACCATTGCTAATCGAAGTTATATCCTTCAAATTGATCCTCATATTATGAATATATCCTTCAACTTGATCCTTGTGTTTTGAATAGATGTATATGAACAATTGTATAAGATATATCATGGATTAGTGGATGATTACGTAAATCATACTCTTCGTTAACTTTAAAAATCAAAATCCTGGATGTTATTATTTACTATAAAGCCTATTCCATTCAATTTCAATTATTTATGCATAGCGGTATGGTATTTTTTTGGAGTTATGGTATGATATTGAAAGGGTCATGGCTTACTAGCTTTTCTATTGTTTTATAAATCCATAATTAATGGTAAATTTGTTATATAATCTTGTAAATTTCAATATTTTTCATGTCTATTTAGATAAATCAAAAAATGACTTTTTTGTATTGAATGTTTGTCGATTTAGGTAATATGAATTGACATATAATTAAAACAAATTAGAAGTTACTTTAAGATTTTTTAACTTCCAATTTTCTTTTATTAGGCCAAAAACATCATGAATGTGAAATTCTTATAATAATGCATTTTGTCTAGTTGGGAAAATTCACAAGTATGTTTATCCATTTTATTTTAAAATGAGCAACTTATGAATGTATTATGCTTCTAATATAGGGGTGGTAATGGTAGTGTTTCTTAGTACACACCTGACAATGCAACCATGTTAGTGGTCGTGCTAAGCTCTAGGTCGTACATCGGCAAAATGACCAACTGCACACGGCTTAGAATACGAGTGTTTTATGAGCTATGTTTTTATGTACACTCCTAACCAAACAACCATATTTTCAATTTTATAGGGCTACATACATAGGCTAGTTGATTTACAACACTTTTCTTGTAACATAGTTTTGTCACGGATCATGTTTCTCTTAACAGGCTTGCCAACATGGTTGTGTTATTGGTTGTGCGGGACTATGTGTACATAGGTTGGTTGACTCACCACACATGACCTAGAATACGGGTTGTCATGGGCCGTATTTTTATGTAATGCCTAATAAAATGGTGTTTATAGTCGTGTTCGACTATGGGAGGTGTATTAAATCGAGCATTATTATGGTCACGCCAATCAATTTATTTGGTCTTATGAGGGTAAATTTTTAAAGCAAAGGCAGACATTTGCAGACTTTCACGTATCCGGGAATTCCAAGCCTGCTCATTCATCAATTTCGGATTTCATGAGGTTAGTATTAGTAACGTAGATGCGGTTGGCTGTCTTAAATGCTTTATCAAGGAGAGTGAAAACATAGTTGGAGAAGTCAAGGTGCTTCAGCTAATTCAGTATTGCAGTACTTGTTCACTGGAAATTTGTGTTTCCACAATTAAGAACCACCATTGACATGATTTTCGATTCAATAATTGGTTAGCTAAAACAGGGTCGGGTCTGGTCGGGCCCTCCATGATCAATGGTGGCTTAATATGGAAGTGAAGCTTTGGTATGAAATAGGAAGCACAAAAATGCCAAGTGTATGAGTTATGAAATGATGGATAGGAAAATGCGCAGAAGCAAAGTTCACTTAACATGGAAAATGCCTTGCGAAAACGACTCTTCAATCGATCAAAAGCAGCATCAGAGCTCCACAAAAATGAGATCATCATTCACAATGGTCTCGTATATTCGCGTTGCGTGTGCTTTCTTTACCCTTTTTTGACCAAGTCTTGGCACTAAAAGACCACATCCCCACTAACAACACCACCACCTCCCCGTCCTTCCATTTCCAGCTCTCCATATGTCTCTATCTCTCTGGAACAACGCCACATCCAGTACTCTTCCCTCTTCTCGGATCCCTCACTCATCATCACTTTCAAATGACAAAAAATCCACAAAAAAAGTAAAAGCAACATTACATACCCGGCCCTGGTAAAGAACTGAAAATATATTTTATCTACAGATCCTATATGCAACTTTCAGAACCCAGATTGCCCTTACTTTCATGCAAGAAAAAGAAGTCACTCATAAAACTAAAGAAAACAAGAGAAAGAAGGAATAGACAACGACCTTATGGGAAAGAGCCATATACAAACATATGTTTACTTCCCTTTTCTTAAAGTCTGCAAAATATGGTGTGGAAACTTTGTCTCCATGCATATGTTGTCTTTTGTAGATGCCAAAACAAACAACGTAATCCTTCTTTTTGTAGGTAGGTCTAGAGGTGTCTCTTATGTATATGATTGCTTTTGTTTGTCTTGTTAGTTCAAAAAGAAACTTGGTATTCGGTGCAAGGGAAAGGAGGGTTCAATCTCCATTGTCACATAACTTCTTATACATTGTGTCTCCTTCCTAGATCAACCTAACAACTTTAAAAGGTGCCCATCGATTGGAAACTCAAAAAGAATTTCATCATTTTTCTTTCCCATGCTTTTGTTTGATTCGTTAATAGAACTAGATGATTGAAGATTCCATATCTTTTACTTCCTTTTCCTTTCCAGTCTTCTTGACAAGCAAACATAAAAAATCAAGCCGTCTTCGGTTTCTCTGAATAATTCCATTCCAAGGGCCTAGTTTCAAAACCATGAGGCACAAGGTTGCAGTTCGGCTACAGCTTAGTCGTGATGATTAAAATTTTTGTCCTTTCTAATTATTTGTTTGATATTGAAGTCTCGTTTGTTTAAAAATCTCATAAACAAGTTAATTCCTACCACATGATGTTATACTAAAATACCTTAGGAAGTAGAAATTTATTTTGTTTGGAAGATTTGTTCATACTCAATGCATGCACAAGTCATTTTGCTTTGCGAAAATATCAAGAGAGTTATAACGTAAGCAACTTTCTCTTTATATTTTTATATTTTTACAAAGAAACTGTTTCATGAATTGAGTCCTTGATCTTATGGTTACAAAAGAGTGAAAATATAAAATTGAATATAATTAATAAAGTTGACAATTAAAAAAAAAGAGTAAACAGAAGAGGAAAAATTAAAATAAATAATTAAAGACGACAAAGTTTCCATTCAATTTTAAAAGTTTTTAACATTTCTATATATACATCAGTTTCAATCTTTTCATTTTTATAGTTGTTTAAAAATCTACTTAAAAAGAACAAAATAGTATTTCCATTCTTAATGGGTTAAATTTAATATAACCTGATATGAAACTGATGAATGGGTTATTTTCAATTTTGATGATAAGGTTTAGTTCCTCGTATATCAAAGGATTGCGTGTCTTAAGTGGTGGCCTTACCCTTTAATAGGGCCCTCCGGTGACGTAACCCTTTTGATCGTCTCAAGACAGTGGCAGAGACATCGGCCGTCTTCTCAAGTTAACGCCACAAGGCAAGGGCTCCACGAGCTAATGCATTTAGAATTAAGTTTATGGGCCAGGTTTCAGGAGCCCCAAAACTTCAACCTTTATTGCTTATCTGAAATTAATAAACATTCGAGGATTTATCGTCTAAAGGTTTATCAGGTTGTGATCCTTCTAAATTTATCACACAATGCCCGACCCTCTTCATACCAATTTCTTTCCTTTCCAACTTCATAGATTAATGTTCTACAGTGAGTTATGGCGTATGATATCACTTGCCTGTTGTTTAAATACTTGTAAGGAAATTATGTCAAAAGTAAGTCTTGAGGTTTATTCAAACAAATCTCTTAATCACTTTGATTAACTTTATGATTCAGGAACAATACAATTTAACTCTTGAAGCATCCTAAACATGGGTGATCCTTTATAGAACAATACTTTTAAAAAGAGGTGATTTTGTAAAAATCATCATTTGAACTTAAGATTGCCCAGTACCACAATAACTGCTTTTCTACCATTACCAACTTTTTGGACTAACAAGGCAGTTTGAAAAGTTATCTGAAGCAATTATTTAGTAAGGTTTAAAGTGCAAATTCATAATGTTAGTAGTCCCATAGCAATACCATGAATTAGAAATTAAAGCATGCATGAAAATTTTATGACGTAGCTAGCCTGCATTCCCCCTTAATTTATCATCACAAATTATAAAACAAAAAGATTTAGAAGTAATGCACATATAAAATAATCTTGCTATCTTTACTTAAGTGATATTTCAAAACTCCTATATTCTGTTTCTAAGACTTAATAGAAGAGTGAATTAAAACTGCCTCCATGTATCTAAGTGACATAACCCAAGAAAAAAAAGAAATGAAAGGTCATTCTCATGAGTTATCTTTCCATAATTATAAATATAAGATGCTATTTACCAGCTTTTTTCCATATATGCTATCATAATCTATGAGAAGGGGAAAGGTGAATGTACAAAAAGTTGAATAGCTAAGATCAAATAATTTAGGTCTGAGTTAGAAAGTGTTAAATAGCAGCCACAAGGAGTGAAAAAAGTGAAGAACTTTAATGCTTTAAAAGGGACACCCACTTTCTGCTATTT
>JANIJF010000005.1:67118551-67131279 GCA_024520955.1 Erythroxylum bequaertii
CTATTTGGAATATTCAGATGGGTATATACTATTACATATTTGAAAATTATCATTATTATGAGGGTGGTTCTTATAAGGATATTTTATGAGATATGTTACATTTTAATGGAAGTTTAGACAAGTATCAATGCTTATAGTAATCTGCCTCCATAACCCTAATTCCTAGTCAATTACACCCTCTAAGTTTAAAGTGTGTCAAAGTTGGTTTCAAAGTTTAGGTTTGATTTGTGATTATGATATAGACTTATTAGACTTGAAGGTTCATGATGGGAAGGGTTTAGTTAAGGCTAGATTAAGTTTTATACACTTAAATTCTACTAGTTAACAATATTCATTATATTTGATACATTATGGAGTTTAGGATTGAAATTTCATTTCTTTAATTCCTTATTATAAAGTCGATTGACTCTAGTTAATTGTTGTTCTTTATTCCCTTATAGGAAAATAAGTAGATGAATGACGAGAGTCTTGTGTGAATTAGAGGAGCACCTACTCTTGATGAACCATCAAAATAGGTTGATCTAGTACCTCTAAGCTAAGATCGTGGTAAGAGGAGATATTAAGTCCGGGTTACACCAGCTTCAACTCCATCTCTAACTTTAACTCCAAAAGTTGATGTGGTGAATATAAGAATTTATATACAATAGAATGCATAAATGATGAGAAATATAGCTAACATAATGTCTAACTGGGTTAGCCACCAATGGCACCATCACTATTAGTACTAGTAGTTTCACAATCTTTTATTACTTCAAATGAAGAAGTTTATGATCCTTGTAAGTATTTAACACATTTTATTATGTTTAAGCCTCCATATTTGGTTGTAGGGTTGGAAAAATGCTAAATATTTTCTACTGAATGTAGAGAAGATATGTTGCACTTTAGGATTTACTAATAATAAGTTAATTTGCTTTTAAACTAAACAGGTCAGCAATCAAGTGGAACAAAGTTAGAAAAGCAACTTTTCCAATAAGGTATTTTGTACCACAAAATATTTGAAAAACTCATTCAAGTTTTTTTAAGTGTTTATCTCTTGAGGAAAATGAATTATAGAATTTGAGCAGTTGAAGCAATAAGGCTGAATTTTAAAAGAGTACTTACAAAATTTCAACTAAGTCCCTACATCTGGTGGCTATTAAGAGAGATAAGATGAAGAGGTCTATTAGAAGGTTTCACAGTTCAATTTATAAATCATTAGTAATCCCTCTTTGTAGATGTTTAGCTAAGGTCATAGATGGCACTAGAATATAAGAGAACTAAAAGATTGTAAGAGGAAATAGAACAAAAATTATAGTAGAAGCCTTGAGGGTCAACAATGAGATGGTGGCATCTCTTTTAAAACTCAATCAATCATTCTTTCTCAAGTAAGGGTTAACAAAGATTTAAAGCTGAAAAATAGTCTAGAAACTAGTTCCACAGCCTGTTAAATGCTATCTGTAGAATTCATAACTCTTCACATTTTGATATTATTCTCACTGCTCATTGATTTTATGGGATGGCAAACTAAGGCTCATGTTACAAAGTGGATGATGTTATAGATGTAGAGAACAAGGACATTAGCTTAAAGGGTACAAAGATTTTGAAGCATAACTAATCCCTGGGATGAGTTCTTTCTTTCTTTCAAGAGCTATATAGGCTTCTACTATTTTGTAAGATAGGCTATTAGTGTAGTTAGTAAAGGAAAGCAAGTGAAAATGCTTTAACCAAAAGCCAATGAAATTAATTTAGCCATTTTTTAATTTCAAAGTGAAAATTGAATAGTATAAATATGGAATTTTTGATTAGGTTACCATTTGATCCAAGCACGACTCCATATGGGTAGTTGTAGATCGACTTACTAAATGTGCTCCTTTCTTACCAATCCAAGTGAACATAGAATTTTCATATTTGACATGATTGTATGTCAATTAAATAGTGAGTTTGCATGAATCCTCAATATTTAAAGTATATGACAAAGGCACTCAATTTATTTATTAGTTTTAGAGAGCTTTTTAGAAGGCTTTAGGTATGAGATTAGAAGTCAGTACATTTTTCATCCTTAATCAAATGGTCAATTTGAACGAATAATTTGAACTTTATAAGATATAATTAGAGCATGTGCTTTAGAGTTCAAAGTGATTTGAGAAGAATATTTACCTCTGGTAGAGTTGGCTATGCCAGCAACTATAATTCCACCATTCAAATGACACCTTATAAAGTATTGCATGGCAAAAAAATGTCGTTCTCTATTTTATTGGAATGAGTTGTAGAAATGAAGTAAATAGAGGTAATTATGTGGCTTGAAATTTTTAAGATCACTCTTGAGAAGATTCAAGTTATTAAAGATAAAATGGAAGCTACTCAAACGCAACAAAAGTCTTGTGTTGAAAATGAAAGATGAGACTTAGATTTGAGATAGTTGATAATATTTTCATTAAATTTTTGCTGATAAAAGGAGTTATACGATTAAAAAAAAGTAAACTAGCTCAAGATATATTGGATCATATGAAATTATTTAACAAATTGTCAAGTGAGCTTATAAATTGACACTTCCGTCAAAGTTGTACCAAGTTCATCATGTTTCTATGTTTTTATATTCTATAAATATCTATCAGACCCTACTCATAGTTTTAAACATCAATTTGTTGAAGTGAACTATATGGATTATAATAGATATGGGTGAAATGAAAGGAGGTTAAAACCTTGAGTATAAAAAAAAGAGTTATGACCAAATAAGTCATATGTGATGGTGTCTTCCTTCTTTTCATTTACACTTCCTTGGAATGTTGTATCATTAGTTAATTTGTATTATTACTAATATTCAGAGATATATCAGAGTTCCTAAGAGTCATCAATTATGTAAGATAAGCTAGCTAAAAATTTTATAGTACCATTGAGTTGATATAATACTCTTTATGGCTTGATAATTAACATGTTAACAATTAATGTAAGAATGAGTATTGTAAGTAAATATGTGTAATAATAATTAATATTTTAATGGATCAATTAAATGAACTTATAGGGAAAAACGATGATATAAATTAAATTGGTATGTTTTATTTTTAACAAATGCATTCTTTAAAATAAATTTTGTGATTGAAATATTTCTTTTAGTTGATTTATCAAATTTAAGCTACTATTTTTAAAGGATGGAAAGTAATAGTTTATGTTATAATATATATATATATATATACTAGGTAGGTTCGACAATGGATTGTTGTCAATGGTTGGAAAACTTCCTTCTACATGTTAATTTGTATGATGATAACATCTTCAATAAATTGTGGTTTCTTTTGGAATAGAATCTCTGTGGCACGAAGATGATGATCTAAACTAGAGCATTGGATAGTCATGAATCAAGGGAGACAATCCCTAATGCCATGTTTGGTTGAGGTTTATTAATAGAATGAAATGAAATGTAATATTATTCTATCATTTGAGATGAGGGTTTATAATAGAATATAATGAAATGAAATGAAAGAGGAGGGTTTCATATTATATCACATTTCATCCTAAATAGTAAAAATAAGAAACCTCCTATTTGGGAAGTTTAGGATTAAATGTAAAATGATAAACAACTTTTCACTACATTACATTATAAACCTTTCTTTTAAACAATATTTCACTATATTATATTATGAATTCTTTCATTCCTCCCAAATAATAATTTTTTAATATTACATCTATTCACATTCTATTCCATTATAAATCATTCCATTCCATTAAAAATCTTATGTCCAATCAAATGACCAAGAGATATTAGTAAAAGAAGGACGAATGCATATTCTCGTGAGAGGAGGATCAAATAGAAAGAACGTGTTTTCATGTGATTTTTACATTTTATAGTATTTTTAATTAAATGTGGTTTCCAAGGAGAGATATAATTATGAGATTGATGTGGGAGGGAGGATACAAAGTTATATTTTAATAATCATTTTTAATTTTTACATAATTTATAAATACTTATTTTTTCCTTTTTTTTTTTGGTCTAAAGTATGTATGTTATTGTCATACGAGTTAACTTGAATTGCTTCATTTTATAATTAGGAAAGATTATCCATCACTCTAATAGTCTAATGGCATGGCAAGTACGAATAATTTATTCTTGCCCTCTCAAAATTATTGATTTATTTTCTTTCTTTATTTTTGATATTATTATTTATGTACAAGTTCAGGTATCAAATATAACACATATCTTTTGGTTAAATAACATTATTTTCTTTTTATTTTGGAGATTAAGAAGACTTATTCTTTTACTCTATTTTTCTTTTTGTATTTAGCCATTTTATAGTTATTGACCTTGGATCTTCTGTTGACATACACTCAGTTTGGGGGTGTGGCAGATTTTATGCAACTATACAGAAAACGAAAGCAACCTCAGATTAGGGTATGTTTCTATTGTATTTTGACAGACGTAGGAGTATAACACTCGCTCCAATAAGACTACCGTTTCGTGGAAAACTTTATTTCTTAACAGATTGATTAATTAGATTGATATAAAGTCGTGAACTTGCGGCATCAAATATATAATCCTCTCGCTCCACGAAGGTCAATCGTAAATTGCTGGTATAACCTAAATAGTAAACCAAAATGTTGATGCTGCATCAACGTTTTGTTTGATGTCAATCAACAATCTTCCACAGCTAGTTATGGCGAGCTTGTGGGTATATTTTGCTTTGAGTAGCCACGTTAACTCACTTAGTTAAGTCACTATGTCTTACTCCCTAGCTAGCATGCCTTTCCATAGAAAGCAGAGCTACACCCACCACTCACCTTATCTATGTGTTTAGCTGATAGGTAATAGGTAAAGACGAAAACATATTTTCCTTACACGATAAACGAGAGATCTCCCTTTCATACCTCAATCATGTTCATCTTTTACCTGTTTCATACAAAGACCTCCCCTTGTGAGACCCGTATTTGCTGTTAACACTTTCACTAAATTCAGTGTCTCGTTGAAGCAAAAAGGGGTCTAAAGAAAACGTTAATAAGAATAACAGAACAGAAAAAGAGAAAAGAATGTATGATCTAACAATAATATACAAAACTAGCAGATCTTTTTGGGAAGAAAGAAAGGGCATGGCAATATTTCACATGCCATTTCATTACATAGACTGAAGCAACAATCAGAAGGGGATTTCCACCATCGTCGGAATGCTGAAAATTCCACTTACGCTTTGCATGTGCCTTTTCTTTTTCCACAACATGTCATCTATAAGCTTCGTATTATCGTTTCTGTGGCTGTTTTCGTTCTCTTTTATATTTCCTGACGCTCTTTTGTTGTGGATTGATTAATCTAGAGCTCTCACTCCATCAACAGTCAAGTTGGTCTTTTCCATAGTTCCTTTTTCCGTATGTATACGTATCTGATATCAGCTAAATCCATGCAATTATTACAGATGGTCGTAGCAGTATCAACTTCAGTGCAATCAAATTGAATTGCATAATTCTGCCTTACAAGCGTGTTGGGTGCGTCCTAAGACTTAAAATATATACTTTGAACTTCATAATAATGGCGTTCAACTAAGAGATATATATAAAGATATGGGTTATATGCGCGTAGGCACACGAGGGATCGACTGATAGCCGATGATAACAGAACAATCCAAAACTATACATCGAACTGTTTATTCTTTCTTTCAATAGCGAGTTCTCAGTCAAAAAGGTTGCGTCTTTGTTGGTCTAAAAAGACATACAAAGCGCACCAAATATTTTGAACACCAAAGTATTCTGCGATCCTAACAAAAGGATCGTTTGAATGAAAGATAGGAATAATATAGTTACTTGGAACACACCCTACCCTGTAGGGTACTGGTCCCTCAAAAATAACGGTCAACTTTAGTAATTTACTTTTTAAAGATTATGACTACATGCATGACTAAGATTTAGCATTCAGGTGGGGATTGCAAGCAACCGAAAATTGTCACCTTTGATGCCATGAAATAAGATAGTTGTTTAAAACAACGAAAGAATGGAAATTTCTTTGTTGTATCAATACAAGGTTCTCGATTTTCATTAGTTTAGGTACTGAAATACAAGGTCTTGAATTATAATAAGCACTTAAACAAAAGGAAGTTGTAAATGTTACTCATTTAATGCTTGGGCTTCAAAATGGAGTTTCAAAGTGAAAGTAAGTCGCTAGCTTTTTTCTTCTTTCCCCATCAAACACTTTGGTTTTTTTATTTTTATTTTTTTCCCTCTTTTTGTTTTGGGGAGCATAGAGCATTAGAGACCCTTATTTTCTTTTTCTCTTTTGGTTAAAGTAAAGCACTCTCACATAAAAAGCAATATTAAAAGGAAAATATGGCATTATCTACTCAAAAGGGCCGCTCATTTTATGCTTTTGAGCTTCAAACAAGCATCTCGGGGCTTATTACGTGGCCATGTGGGAGAAAGCAATATCCGAAAGAGAGATAGAGAACAGCAAAACAGTTCAGGCTCGCAGTCAGGCTTTAAATGGCTTGTCGAGAGAAAAAGTTGCTCTAATTTGACATGACAGCCTTGTTAATGTAAAGGCCATAGAATTACGTACCGCACACTCCTTTTCCCAAAAAGTTAGCATTATTTTATGATCATACAATATTTTTTTTACTTTTGCATTGTTTATTATATACACGGCATTTGCAGATTGAACATAGTAATGATGTTTGATTAAATTAGAACTACAAAAGGCCGGCATATCGAGGATAAGGATTGTTTTATTCGTGGCGGGGGTTACAGGACGAGGAGAGGGCTTTAAGGTTTCCATGTACATGGTTGAACTCCTCCGATGGCTTCTGGATGGTTGCAACTCATATGGGCTTTTTACATGGCTGATGATTTCTAAACCTCCCATCCTCCCTTTGTATCTAAATATTTTCTTTGGCACAATATTTTTACTATACCCATCTTGAGGTCTTGGTTGAGCTCTCAATGGACTGTACTACTTACCCATACTCCAAGTACAGCTTAATGTTGGAAACTTGAGCTTTCCGTTAATGGAAAAGAGGAAAAGAAAAGGGAGTTTTGAAGTTATGTGATTCGTTGCTAACTCAACCTTTTGGAATTTGGAGAGCTGGAATCAATTTATTTTAAATGTAATTTGGCAGGCCACTTTCGCTGTAGTTTTTCAACATAAATAGCCTATCCATAGAAATTATTTTTCTCCAGGAATCTTTCTTTTATGACAATCATCATTCTCTTTGCTACGAGATTCCCTTTTTATTTTAAGTTACTTGCAAGACCTCTTATTGTAATAAAATTATTCGTGAAAAGGAAATATACGAAGTAAATGTGAATTACCTGATCTCAGTTTCATCAAAAATTTAAAGAAACTTTCCGAAACCATATCAAGCTCGAATTGACCGGGACCTTTATGAAAACTTCTCACCGGCATATAGTTAACATCTTTCTACAATTTTCTTAATACATAAGCCTTTTTAATGAGTTAATGAATCTGTATGCTTAAGAATGATATGAGCAATTGTAGGAGACCTTAACTTATTTATATAGCTTTCATATTGAACTTCCCTATTACAAGTCCTATATAGATCTGATTCACACTGATCATGATCTATTTTCCTTCTGGACTTCAACCCAATGACCTAGATCATTTATTGAATCACTTTATTATGTTTATTTGGATCAAATTACATAACTTAACCGATAAATTATTAAAAATCGATAAAATGCAATTAATTGTTGTCCAAATTCATGAAAAATGTCTAATATTCTCTCCCTTGGACAATAATTAATTGCGATATTGACTCAAGTTTGAAAACATTTTAAAAATTCAATTAAGTCACGCTACTGTATTGGTACCAAGTTTAAAAAGTAAAAACATTTGATCCAAAGATAACAAATGTCCAACATTCTATCCCGCAAAACTTTAGATACTGAAAGATATCATACATATGTATCATATGTGACACAGGTCCAATATAATCACGCATATCTAATACCTTACCAACATGAATGAGAAAATGGAGTGTTGTAAACTAAGATAATACATTTATGATCTAATATGTATCATCTTTCGTTTGTAGGTCTCTATTTCTCTAAACCTTATGCTAAACTGCATATGCTAAACTACATCAGAGAAATCCTGTTGTCTCTTACCGAATGCTAAATTGCATTAGAAAAACCTTTATGTTCTTTAACCTAATGATGAACTGCATTAGAGAACCTTTATGGGATTAGCAACTTATATCTCCTATGTCATATGAAAAAAACTTATGGATATCCTTTTTAAAATTGTATGTGTCTAAATGACATAGGTTCAAGGTTAATCTGTATATATACACGTTGACTTTTTAAAATTCTTAAGATCGACACAGATCTTAAGACTTTCATATGTATTATGACTTTAACAATAACATGTATTACTGAGGATAAAAAGATGACCATCTTTATTAATAAACGTCAAAGTGTCATAATACATCAACAATGTACAAACATATAAGAAGCAAATATAACGATCCCTAACTAACACTGTCTAAGGACTTTAATACACTCATGCTGGATACATGTCTTCTGAACACAAATGGGCGAAGTCCTTTGGTCAAAGGATCAACTAACATCTCAGTCCTGATATATTCTACTTCAACGTCACCTCTCTGAATAAACTCCTTCACGGTTAAGTATTTGACCTCCAAATGCTTAGAATCTATGATATTCTTATTATTGTTACTAAACAACACAGCAACAAGCTTATCACAATACAACTAAATGGGTCTAGCTACTGAATCTACCACAGACAACTCAGAAATCAAGTTTCTAAGCCAAACCGCCTGTGTAGCAACCCCATAGCATACAACAAACTCTACATGCATATTCGAGGAAGTTATCAGTGTCTACTTGACACTCTTCCACGATATTACACCATCTGCCAACATAAAAATGTAACTTGAAGTGGACTTGCAATCATCCAGACACATAACAAAATTGAAATTCGTATACCCTACGAGGCTTAGATCGTTGACCTCCTGTAGTCAACATATAATCCTTGGTACTCTTTAGGTATCTCAATACTCGCTTGATTGTATTTCAATGGTCTACACCTGGGCTAGCCAGATATCAACCTAGTAGTCCCACAACAAATGCAATTTCCATCCTAGTGCACACCTGGGCATACATCAGGCTATTAACTGCACTAGAGTACGGAACATTATTCATAGCCTCTCTCTCAACTTCAGTCTTTGGACACTGTGCTGAAGATAATCTCTCACTATGAGAGATAAGTGCTACAATAGGTCTATAAGCAATCATATTAAACCTTTGTAACACTCGCTTAATGTATGTACTTTGTGAGATGCCTAATATGTGCTGAAATCTGTCCAGGGTATACCTAGGACAAAAGATGTTTCACCAAGGTCCTTCATGTCAAAATGCTTGGCCAAAAGTTGCTTAACTTCATGTAACATGGTCAAGTCATTTGACTCAAGCAATATATCATCCACATACAACAGTAGGAATATGATTTTGCTCCCTCTGACCTTGTAGTATAACCATTCAACTTTGTTTTCCACAAAACCGAAAGAGTTCAAAACATCATCAAACTTTAGGTACAATTGTCTAGAAGCCTATTTCAGACTGTTTATTGATTTGGTCAACTTGCAAATTTTGTTAGTTGCCTCTTGATCTTAAAATCCTTCATTATGCTCCATATAGACCTCCTTATAAAGCTCACCATTTAGAGAAGCGGTTTCAATGTCCATCTAATATAGCTCCATGTCATAATTAGCTACTATTGTTATAATCACTTTAAATGCATCCATCGAGAATACGGGAGAGAAGATAACATTAAAGTCAACCCCTTCTCTCTAATTGAACCCTCTGGAAATCAATTGAGCCTTAAATCACTCAACTTTACGCTAATTGTCCTTCTTGGTCTTAAATAACCATTTGCAACTGACGGGTCTGCAATGTTGAGGCAAATCAATCAGCTCTCTTACCATCTTATGCTGCATAGATCGCATCTCATTATTCATTGCTTCTCACCATAAGTCTGCACGAGGTCCAGAAATGACTTTTGTAAAGTAACTAGATCCACAACATGTCCTATATTATAATCTTGGCACCTAAATAGACTATGTAATCAGACGAGATAGTTGAACGTCTCCCTCTAGTGGATCTACGCAATTGCATTGGTTCTAGTACCCTAGGAACCTCTGCTTGCGCAGTTATAAGTTCACGTTCCTGCACAAACATGGTACTCAGACCTTGATCCGCTGGACCTGACTATATGAGTGACAGATATAAAATAATTGTAGTATTTGTCCTGCTATCACCCGAAGGTTGAGAGGGCCCACCCACATCATAGACATCGTATTCCAAAAACTTAGCCATTTGTGATTTCACTATTTTGGCTTCTCCTTCTCTATAGTAAAATCTGTAACTTTTAGAGTGGTCGGGATAACCTACTAGATAGAAACAAGTAGAACGAGGTTGCAATTTACTTTTATAAGGATTATATAATCATACCTCCACAGGGCAGCCCCATGTGGTACGCTTAGTTTTCACCATTTACAGAGTTCAAAAGGTGTCTTAGGTACTAAGTTGCTTGGGACTTTATTTAATATATACAATGTCATCTTAATTAATGACCTCACTTAAAGGTAATCAGGTAGGTTAGTCCTGCTCTGCATTGACCTCATCATGTCCTTTAGGGTACGATTACGCCTTTCAGCCACACCATTTTGCTTAGAACTATCTAGCATAGTGAATTGAGTCACTATTCCAATCGATTCCAAATACCTGACAAACGGACCCTTTTTTTGTCCTACAACACCATGTCTGCCATAGTATTCTCCTCCCCGATCAGATTTGATAATCTTTATTGAATTTTCCAATTAGTTCTGAACCTCAATCTTGAAGATCTTAAATTTATGAAGAACTTCAGACTTTTCTTTAAGCAAGAACATATAACTATAGCGAAATAAATCATTTATAAATGTCAGAAAAAATCTAGAATTGCATAACGTAGCTATATAAGGTCCACTTATGTCTATATGAATGAGGTCTAACAAGCCAGAAGCATGAGTTGATCCCTTCTTTTTTATCTTGGTCAACTTACCTCTACAACAGTCAACACATGTTTCCAGATCACCAAATTCTAAAGTTGGAAGAATGTTTTCTTTTATCAATCTCTCAACCATTTCCTTGAAAATGTGGCTCAAATGTTTATGTCACAACACGTATAAAGTTTCCTTTATTAGAGGTCTCTTATAAGTCACAAGTTCGGCAATATAAAAAGAAACATACATTTCATTAGGGGTAAGACACATTCTATATAAACCGTAAGACAAGAAGGCAACTCCTATATGTTTTGCATTGATAAGATATATTTACAACTGAAGTATCAAATACAAAACGATAACCGTATTTGTCTAAAACTGACATAGAGATCATATTTCGTCTAAATGACAGTATATAAAACGTGTCTCTTAAAACCATTACAAACCCCGTATCAAAGTTCAAACTTACATCCTTTACATACAAAACATCTACTTCTTCATTATTGTTAATAATCAACTTCTCCTCACCTTTAGTCAGCCTTCTTATAGATCTAAACCTTTGCATTGTGGAGGAAACATGATTAGATGCTCCACTATCTATCCACCAAAAACTTGATGTGGCTATAGCTAAATTAAATTTATGAATCATATAGGTCGAGGAGTTACATGATATCTCCTGTTTGACTTTCCAAACTTTGTACTTCTACAGTCAGATTTCTGATGCACCTTCTTCTTACAGAAGAAGCACCTCATGTTCTTCAAGTCATATAGACTCTTTACAATGCTAGACTATCTAGTCTAAATATGTGGAGAGGGTTTGGATTTCTTACCCTTAACCTTTTGGGGCTTAGCCTTCCCCTTTCCTTTGGCTATATATAAGGTTGTATGAGGAGTGTTCTTCAGCTTCTCCTCTACTACAACACATCGAGAAAGGAGGGCATTGATATCCCAAGCCTCATCCCAGGAAATGTATGAAGTGACCAGCATCTAAACTCTCACGGAAGAGTATTAAAGGCCTAGTGCACTATCAATGTATGAGGAATGGGAACATCCAGTGCCTTCAACTTACTCTGAAGGTAGACCATCCTTATAATGTATTCCCTGACACCTTATTCTCTTGTATACCTCATGGAGAATAGATCTCAACTCAGTATTGGATAAGACCTTGTACCTTTGGGAAACATTATCCATAAATTCCTTTGTTATGGTGGTGTCCGACAGTCCACTCAACAGATGATTTGAGATTGACCTTTTAATGGTCAAATAACACATCCTATTTGATTGCCCCTAGATTGCAAAGGTCGCCTTATCACCTTCTGAGTTATGTTCGTAGTTGGAGAGGGTCTCTTTGTCAGTATAGCCATATTGATGTCTACCATCTCCGAGGCAAACTTGACATCCTTCTTCCACTTCTTAAAATTGAGTATGGTTAAGGTTTCAATGGTGACAGCATTGTTGTTGACAAAAAATAAGACTACAAAAGACAATGAAAAAATTAGCATAAATGCAGGATAATAATGATACTCAAAGCGTTAAAACAGTATTTATACTAAGAACTCGATTACACATATTATGAAACACTTATGGGCTGAATACATAATATATGCAATTTGAACTCCATATAAAAGTGATTAGAGTATACACTATCAACTCTTATGACACTACCACCTGTGCGCGAATAGATCATTCAAGCAATTGTGTTCCTCTATCTAATGTCTTTATGCACATTTCAAATTCTCATATAAGACCAACACC
>JANIJF010000005.1:67187079-67202333 GCA_024520955.1 Erythroxylum bequaertii
CCTCAATAATTATACATATATTTTATTCTATTTATTTATTATACTTGAATTAAATTTATAAGTCTATATTATAATTAACACATATATATGCAGGTAAATAAATATGAAAAGCTTGAAAAATAAATTAAACACAAATATTTGAATTTAAAATAAAAATATCGAAACAAATTTGAATGATGAAATTAGTCAATACAGAGACAAAGTTTTAAACAAAGTATCGAATACAACTTACGTCAATTTTAGATCTGATACGGTATAATATTAGTATTCATTAATATTCCATATTAATATTTTACAATTATATATAATTTTTTAGTTTTTATATAATTAAAATATAATCTCCTATTATAATTATAATTTAAAAAAGTTAAAATTTGATTTAATAACTCTATTTGTCAAAATTAACATAAAATTTTTTAAACATGATGACTATTTTAAAGTATATTTAAACATAAAATATAATTTTGCAATTGAACCATTTAATTTTTCTTATTTTTTAAATCAAATTCGATATCTTTTGGTATTTATCAAAGAGATATGAAACCTTTTATGGTGTGTACATGATCATTTTTTTTATACATATCATTTTTTTGTTAATTAAGTGACGATTCTTCCAATGAAAAATAAAAATAAAATCATTTTAACTTGAAAATTCAAATTTCTTGCTTAAATGATCAAGTTACCAAAAGTGACTTTTAACAAATTAGAAATAGAAGGCTTCCTTCCGTAAAGCATGGGTAAGCCTTTGCCTCTGTCAAATTGGGAAAAGAAAATTTCTTCTATAGTTAGGCATGCCTAAAGTTGGCTCTATCAAATTGCAAACAAAAGGGTTCCTTTTATAAAGTGTAGGTATGGTACATGGGTGTGCACAAAGTTACTTTCAAGGAAAACTTCTTTTGTTTTATAAGAAACAAAAATGACATGGTTTTGTAACATGTGGTAATATGAAATTGTTATTTTAATTGATTGAATATGATACATTAATAATAAAAAATATTGAACATGCATTGCCTCTGAGATAAACAATCATCTAATAATTAGTAATTGAATGTAGTAGTGATTATGAAGCTATTTTATTCTTCAATATTATTTTATAGGATTGTAGTCACAAAAACAAAACATATCATATTAAATATATAAGTGATAGAATTTATTTTCCCTCACATATGTTTATCATATTCTTTATTTGGTATTTTAAATTAACAAAATGAAAATTGAATGTTAAGGTATTTTAATTATGGAAAATTTAAATCTTATAATTTAGTATTTTGAACATCTTAATTTAAATATCTCAACTTTATATAGTTTAAAATGATAAGGAGACCTTTTGTATATGAAGACTATTCCAACTACTTATAATCACTCCAAATAATTTGAGCTTTTAGTATATCGATATATATGGTTTTGTATAGCCTTATATTGCTTTTAAATATTGCATTTATATTTACAATCACTATAGTTACTTTAATATAGAAAAATTACTGGAACTCATATTAAATTATTTTTACAACACAAACTTTTCTTGAAAATTAATGAATTTATAAAGATAAAAGTGAATGTCTAGTACAACAAAACTAAGTGACTTAAAAGCCACTATCAAAATATTCAACAAGGATGACCTAACTAGGCTACATGATAATGAGTGCACATGTAGTTAGTTGGTAACTAGCAAGTTCAAAAGTCCCATCTGTTTCTCAACTCTAAGCTAAGGTTGTTTTGTTCATTCATTGCAGAAGCACTGATTTAATGTGCAGAAAAATTCTTTAGTAAATGAGTTGCTTTTTTGTAGGATTTTCTTTATGTAATAAAAGGATGGCAACTAGGTCCGACCTGCCCGAAATCAACTAGTCAGGCCTAAATTAACTAGGCCTCAGTTTGGGCTGTCCAGGTCGGGCCTGATTTAAGGCCTAACCCTTACATTTTTAATTTATAAAAAATTTAGACTAGGCTGCCTTAAGTTCGCTACTTCGGGCCTGACACGACCCATTGTCATCCCTAATGTAATATGCTATTTCTTTCCTTCCATACATAGTAAATTGTAGCTCCAAAGTAGCATCTAAACAACTAAGTATCATGTTTACTTTTGAATTTTAATTTGAAAGCCTAATATATGGTTTCTATCTAATTATTAGCTAAGCAAAGTGTACCAATGTACCAAATAAGTTGAACAATTTGCTCTAAATGAATTGAGCATATGTATAGCCAAAGAAAAGATGATTAAGACTTTCACTCTCATCCTTGTAGAGTTCAAACATTAAACTAGAAGTGTTGAATTTCAATAAGTTCTTGGTTCCAACCTTCCCATAGCTGCCAGCTAGAGGATAAAGTAGTGTACAGTAAATATATATGAATACCAAATTAATTTGTGCTAGGATTGTATTATAGGATTACCTACTTCTAGTAGCTTTCTCTTGCATAATTAGAGGCTAAAGTTTAAAAGATTTGTCAGTTGTCCATTGAATGGTATTAGGTGTTAAGAAGTTGATTGTGTATATGGGTAAGTTAGCAAGGATCTCATTCACTCATTTGCTAGAGTTTCCAACATTTTCCCCTTGTCTCTTAAAATAATAGTAATGCGTGTTTATGAAACAATTAACTATGATTAAATATGTAGATAGAGCCAATTATAACTTTATATTTCAGACTATAGTTCTAATCTTGGAAGGTAATATTTATGTCGTGTGAGAAAGTTAAAGCATTGTTCTTCGTCTAACATAGTGATAATCATACATACATATATATATATATACATATATACATATATATACATATATATATTTTTGGTGAATTTAATTAAGCATTCTATTTTATTTTTTAGAAAAAAGTGGAAAACACGATAAAAATAAACGAGGGTTATAGCACTTTCATGTGAGTTTCACACTTGCTTATGTGGTATAATGCCTTGTAAGGTGTTTACAACTTGAACAAAAAAAATGTCGTGAGAGTAATTTTTATGTCAAAGGTGTGGTTTTACCTATAAGGTTTCCAAAAAGGTTTAACTTGGCCTCTTCTATTATTTAGGGTATGAATGCCCCTTAACATTATAAAATGTATCACATTGGACACTTAACATCTCATAATGAAAATATAAGTCCTTAAGCTTGAATTTATTAAATTTCTTTCAAATGTTCGTTAATATGTCATTAATGTGTCTTATATGATATGCCTACTTGGTATAGTAGGGACAATTACCTTTTGATGTGAAAATTTTGAAATTTTAGATTCATTAAAATCAATTTTCTAAAAATTATAATTATCCAAATTTGAAAACCATTAAATTATTATGTTTATATTCATTAAGCAACATAAAACAATGATGCGTGTCGAATGCACCAAAAATAAAACCTAACTCTTCACAACTAAATTTATGGCAATGGTGAGTAGGGATCCTATCTACGGAGAGTGTTCATGTAGCTTTTGTAATGAAAAGAATCAGTGTTTAGGATATTGGTAGTGGGGGAGGGGGAGGAATTTTTGGTTGAATGCAATTAAGAAAGTAAAGTAAAATTTAACCAGTAAAAACATCATAAAAGTGAGAAAATTGATGAAAGAGTTTGGAATCTGATTCTTAGTCCAATATTAGCCTACACACAATTAAACATACTTCATTTTCTTTTTGTTCTCACACCTCTCTTAGAAACTATTGGTTGTAGGCTAATAATAATCTCCGTTAACCCTAGTTTTTCCTTAGGTCATGTCTAATCAAAATAAGCTCTTTGAATAAACCTAGCTATTAAACAACTTAGAATAAGCTACCGAGATTTAATAGGATAGCCGTATTACAAATTAGGAAAACATATTGATCTAGGCAAAAACCACACAAGTTTAGGATATTTAACCTATATCATTTTATCCTTAATGATTCATCACTTTTAGTTTACCATAAATAAATTGAAAATACAACTATGCAATTACAATAGGTTTTGATTTGATATTAGAAAAGAATAAGTCCAAAAGGATTTTTTTGATAATTCAGAAGATTTATAAATAAATAAAAAATGTATGTACATCAAGAAATTGCCAAAGGTGACAATCTCTAACCCCAACCAAGGATAACTACAGCAACATAAGGAGCCCTAGTCCTGTGCCCCTCACCATACAAACACAAAACAAGACTAAAACATATCCAGCATCCACAAAGATCAAATTAAAGACTATAATACCAGCAACACAACCAATTCAAAATAAAAGACTCAAACACCAACAATAATTCAATCATTTCCAGTGCCCCGCTTAGTCAGTTAGAAATGGCTCTCCTATGGGGAAAGTGCTAAAGGGCTGGAGCTTGTTGGTTTGGATACCAATCACAGCTACAAGGCCTATGGAATTGCAGCTGTTGTCTCTCTTACTGCCCGGATAGAGTTACCTCTCATTTTGCTAAAGGTGCGGTGGTTATCCCTACGTTGCATTGATGCTCCATCAAAAAGAGTGGATGAGTGATACACAATTCACTTTCCAAAATCGATAGGCATACCTGCATGATAAGTAACAGAAGAAACAAGAAAACGAAAAACAAGCCAACAACTTCCATTTACCTTCTCTCAGTGTTTAAGATGAGTTGTTCTAGTACTTAGAAGATTACTTTAGTAATAATGTTCCCCTCTTCCATAACTGCATTTTTGAAGGTTCTAAGGTTTCTTTCTGACCATAAGTTGTAAACAATAACAGCGAGTAGAATGAGGAAAATGTTGAGGTTAATGTTTCTGTGGCCTTGAGGTTGGATGAACGAAAGGAGAATAGATTGGAGATTGAGCAGGTGTGGAGTGTTGAGCTGAAAGTTGGTGAGGCAGTGTAACTACACTGATTTGGAGAAGGAACATTCGAAGAAGAGGTGGGTGGAAGACTCATTATCCGAGTGGAAGAGAGAGCAATGATTAAGGATATAAGTATATAGGAACTGATCCCTTGTCTAGAGCTTATTAAGGACAGCTAGCCACAAGATAAAGGCATACTTTAGGTTGGCCCCTTTGTGCCACACTAAATTGTGCCAAGGTACTTTCGGAAGAGATGGTCTCATCAAGGTATATGCTGAAGTATTAGTGTAAATTCTTGTAGGGCTTGCAGTCCATTCTAGTTGATCCGATTCGGACCCATTCGGTTGGTATGGTAAAGGCTCGAGTGTACGAATGGTCTCAATTGTGGCGCCTTGCCAACACCACATATTGTCTTTGATAATATCATCTACTTTTGCAGTCATTGGAAGTTCTGACCCATTGATAGTTCTAGGTGTTGAGAAATTCTTGAGGATACCACTTGGGTGCCAAGGGTCCTACCATAAGAGAATAGAAAATCCATTTCCTATTCTAAATCTGAAATGATTCCCAATAATATTTCTAACCTGAATAAGTTATCTCCAACTCCAAGAATTATTATTAGTCGGTTGAGCACTCCAGAAAGTTGACCTTCTAAGAATAATTGAGTAAACCCACTTAACCCACAAAGCTTCCTTATCATTGAACAAAACCCAAATCCTTTTTCCTAGTAAGACCTAGTCCAAAAGGATTAGGTATTGATACTAATTACAATTGTCCATCTTATTATTCCATGTAGAGATTGTCACATTGTATTGAGATTCTACATAAGTATGATTTAATTCAAATTTAAAAATTCTAAATTTTATTAATTTAAATTTTTTCTAGACATAAGTAATTTTCTTATTTTTCAAAATTTAGCACAATTTTATGAATTTAAAGAGGCAATTTACTCTAACCATATATAAATTATCCCAAATAACATATGTAGCAATTATATTATGAACTCATTCTTGTATATAAATTATATCTTAATTCTTATTCCTAACCGATATAACAATTTAACACTTTCAATAATTTTGAAAAGTTAAAAAAAAAAACACAAACCTAATATGTTCATCATTTCATATGCATGATAATAAAAACATGCTACATGAATAATTTATAATACATACTGTTTAAAGCCTTTAATTACCATTCAACATCTTTATTAGATGCAGAGTCTTTTCACCAAAACCCTTTCATACTCTCGCTAACAAATTAAAAAACCTCAAATCGGTTGAACTATAAAAATCACATAAAAAAAATAAAATATAATTTTCTGGGCTCTTTTTATATGCATGTTATGACTAATATATAATGTAGTTTATCTCTAAAATATGTATAATACATGAGCTATGTTCTATAAGCATTTTAACTTCTTTGTATATTATCATAATTTCCTAAATGATTATTGAAGGAAAGGTTTTGTTAACAAAATAAAATTATGGATTTTGTATCATACCACATGGCATCGATTAAAGAAGAGTACAAAAATACGACATGTCGTGCCGAGTTAACATTTAAATGTACTAATAATTTTTAGAGTGTACAGATTGATATAGTAAATATCAAATAATACCATATAGAAAGTAAGGATTAAGAAGAACTTTAAGAACTAAGTTGAAAAAGAAAATAAAATTCCCTTTTATCGCTCCTCCCACGACTCTCAGTTCGCTCTCAATCCCTAATTTCACCCTCAAAAGCACTCTCTTCTCAAGTCAAAGTTATCCAACATTTTATTCTATTACATTATTGTCTACTTTCTCCCTTACATTGTTCTCCTCTATTCAGTGATTGTTGGTTGTTTTGATTTTAAAGGGAATTTATGTTCTGACTGTGGTTTTGCTTTTAATCTGTCTATTTTTTAGTTGCATATGTGTACAGAGTTGAGGAGTACAAGTATGGATGTGTAAATGTTCATTTATGTTGACGATTCTTCATTAGTTTAAGGGATTATGATTTGTTGTGTTGTGTGTTTATGTGGCTGCTTATACTGTCAATTTTACTAATTTTGTACCTCTCTCTACACTTTGATATTAATTATCTAATCCTTAATGCTTGTTTGGTGTCCAATCTATACATATTCCAAATTGTACACATTTATTACTCTAGTTTCAAAATTATTTTGATGGCCTATACTACTCATTTATGTAATAATCAATTTGTTTTGTGTATATATATTACTGGGTGTGGAGTTTTTATTGGTATCCATGTATCAAATAAGAACCAAAATGAATATTTTTGGTTTTAACAGTGGAATATGCATATTTTGGAGTAGGAGAGGACTATCGAGTTACTTTCGACGTGAAGTTATTATTTTCTTTTTTTACATATGTTGGCATTTATTTTATAAGAAAATAAGAGTAAGTTCAAATACTCCTAATATTTGAACCTCTTCGAGTAGGGTTGATGATCTAACTTGGCTTCATACAAAATTGGCTCTTGATATAAGAAACCATACTATATGTTATTATGATTCTTTGAAAATAAGGGGAAAAACTTTATAGCACAATGTATATTCTCTCTTTAATTATTTACGTTATTGTTATTGTTAAGATCCCTAAAAGAACTTCACATAATTTGTGTTTTCTAAAACATAAATTTTATAATGGGAATTAAATCTTAATTAAAATTGAATAATTATTTTATAATTTTAAAAAATTATTTAAAATCGTTTATGATATTTGATCAATATCAGTATTGTACCGTACTAGTACTAAAATTAGTACGGTATTTGCAACTTTTTACGAAATAGTTTAAACTATATATGTGATGAGAGGGAATATTACAAAAGATCAAACCCTATTTTTTTAAATTGAATTTTGTTAAAAATATTTATGAAAGCTCTTATTCTACCTACTATTATCAAAAATATTTGAATATATTAAAATAGTGTTAATTACTTCAAAATATGAGTAGCTAATTATTTTTAAAAATATAATTTGTAGTTTGAATTTTATCTCCATTGATCTTGTAATTTGATGATTAATCAATTTAAATATTTTATAAATAAATTTTTAATTTTTAATTTTTGAAAACACAATTAATTAATATAACAGCATAAAATAGAATAGTAGAAAACAATCATCTAGTAACTATCAAATAACAGAAGTTGCATTCAAATCATAAATTATTTTGAGAAGTAACAAATCATAAAATAGCCCATAGCACGTTATAAAATTTGACAGTTGACTGCTGGTTGATTATAAAATGTCAATCTTGTACGAGTTTAACTTCATCAAATCAATTTAATGTTGTACCCAAGCAATTTGGTAGTCTCGAAGAAAATACGTGGCAAACCATGACATTTCTACATGATTTGGTGAAAGTGGCGTACGTATTAACTGCTTTAGAATTTTAATAATTTACTGATATTTTAGGATCCAGACGACCATTCATTAGAGTCTTGATGATTAAGGAACTTTAATTAGGACAATAATGAAATGCAGAGTGTTCGGCGTAACAAACACATAAAGGTGGTGAGTACTCACCTTTATTGAGCCTCGGTTGCTTCGCAATCAAGACTGACAACGAGAAGAAAAGAAAAAAGATCAAAATCGAAGAGAAAGTGATAAAGGGAAAGAAGTTGATGCTATCATCTTCGAAAGAATGAAATCATAAAGCTTTGATGATGTATTTGTTTCCAGAGGATATCGGAAAACGGCCCACCACGCACACTAGCTATAGGGTGAAAAATGTGTCGTCTTGTCATTCATGCATGCCAATACAACAGAGAGTACCACTAATTGGTTACACCCATTATATAACGAAGAAGCTGAATAAAGCACTTGTGACCCAAGTACGCAAAATACACGCAGGCTCCAACTAGAAGCGAATGCGCTCCCCCACGTACCTTTTTGATTGTGGGGTAGATATTCCACATGTTTTCCAATCCAATTCACTGTCCCATTCCCATGTGCTCCAGTGCTCATCTTCTTTGTTCTTGTTCACTCATACGACCCAACTTATTGCTCTATAAATTCGATTCCTTTTTCTTGATCCTTTTCCAGCAATAGCTTTTCAATTAACTGGAAATTTGAGACTACCAATCAAATTTGTCCTAACATTGCCCTCAAACAATGGTCCTAAGAGTCAGGAATTTTGTCTTCTCTGCTATGAAGAACCCAATGTGATAAGCTTCTTCAAAATTTTAACCCACTCCGTCCGTTACTCATTCCTCATTACTTTGTCGCAAATTTTACTCTCTTGAGACCAAGATATAGGACAAAGTCAATAAATGGCGCATACAATAAATTCTTAAGTTCCCATTCAGAACGTCTACGCATTTAGTCTTTCTTTGTCGCAAATTTTACTCTCTTAAAACCAAGGAATGGGACAAAGTCAATAAATAGCGCGTACAATAAGTTCCTATTTCTTTTCTTGAGAACAAGAAATGGGACAAAGTCAATAAATGCGTAGACGTTCTGAATAGAAACTTAATAACTTATTTTACGGAATAGTATATTATTTTAAATACGATTAAATATATTATATTTCCGACTTCAGATATCAAGCAACATTGCCAGTTATAATAATACTAGCAATTAGGTCTGATGTTTCTGTTTTTTTCTTTTTCTTTTTAAATTTTATTTTGAGCTGTGTCTTCCGCGATAAACTGTGCGTTTTATCCACTTAAGATTGATGACTACATGAAAAGGGAAAAAGGTTGGTGGACAAGATCTGGATACCTTTACTCTGGACTTGGGAATCTGTAGAGTAAAGTGAAAAGCTAGAAAGGAGTGCCGTTGGAGGAAACTGCCAAAGCACGAAGAAAGAAACAACTTACCAGAAAGTAAAGAGCATAAAAGTGGCATCTTCATTTCATACCCATAAAATATGTTCCCGTTTGCTTAAGCCCCAAGATTTCATCACTTAATCATGTCAATTCTTTTCTGTAATCATTATTGCACCAAAATTTAAAACAATATTATCATTCTACAATCATTAACAACTCCACGACATTGATAGCAGCCTACCAAAGCCGTCTTACTTGGTTTTTGCTTCTGTTGTTGAGCATTAAACTACTAATGCAATGGTCAAGTCGACATCACATATTTTATAGGAGAAGCCATCTAGACTACAGTTAATCGATCAGAATTCATGCACATTGCTGTCGTTTGAATCCGAGTCTGTTGTTCTCTAGATCGTACTCTATGTAATAATTCTGCTGCTGAAAGCTTCCCAATATAATGGCAGGACCTTCACGGACTTGTTCCGGACCAATGACTTTATTATCAGTGACGATTGTTAAGCACACAACATCTTGATCAGTCAACGCAATATAATTTACCAATGGCAATTTCATCTTAGCTCCGCCTTTGAATTGGAACACCAAATCGGGGAAAAGCGCATCTTTATGCCCTGAAAAATTGAAACACGGCCTTAAGCCTGTCAGGTTTTGGATGTCAGTTGCCGGCGTAAAGTTGGCCAGTTGCTTCACAAATTCTTGTGCCACTGGCTCAAAAACTGCGCTCTCCATGAACGTGAATGTTGTGCCTGAATCCACTATAGTGCCTCCGTTACCATCAGATCCAGACACCAGGAGACTGTGCGGCACTTTTACGTGCTTACCTCCGACAATTATTTTACGCAAAGATACGTAGTAATGGCTTTGAAATGCAACGTTTGAGACATTTGGGTTCTTCGAGATCGGTGTGTAGTCAAGCCCCTGGGTCTTGGTATCGCCTTTACCCGACCCCGGAAACAAAATCAGGTCGCCGCTCGTAGGAGTGTCGTCGTAGCGACGAGACACTAAGCAATACGCGAATTTTCTAAGACCTAATTGTGATGGAATTGACTCCGAGCTCCGGCCGAACCCGGCAATTCCTTCGGGTTGCCGGGTAGAAAAAATGGAGCAACCCACAAGAAAATCAGTTATAGTTTGATTTGGAAAATCTAAGGTTTCTGATAGTAAAAGCCCAGTTGTAGAACCCAGGCCATATTCAATAATATAAGGAGAACATGTTTGAGTGCAGTTTTGGGTACTGGGGTTACAATCTTGGCATTTAGACAGGACGCTGGGGCCAAAAATCCAAGCGCACTTGGGATTTCTGCAGCCGATAAGCTTGGATGAGGAAGACTGTTTAGGTATGAAAGTTGGGATCTTTGTTGGGTCAACATTTACGAAATTACATCTAGAACAGAGGTAACGAGATGTACAGGGGAACCAAACGAGACTACTGCCAGTGTCCATGACGAATTTGAGAGGCTGTGGAGGAGTGCCAAAACTGAGAGATATAGAGTAGCCACCATAGCTTCGTGAATAAAGAGGGATGTCAACGAGAGAAGAGGAGTGTTTGGTGGGTGACTTGAGTTGGCGAGCTCTGGACAAAGAGAGGGAAGATAGGTGTTGGAAGACAAGCAAAGGATCTGAAGATTGGAACTTGGTGGAGTGATAGAGAGGAAGTTTGATGGTACTGGGTAAAGGAGATGAAGATGAAAGAAGGAGAAGAGAAAACAGAGAGACGAAACAGAGAGCAGAAGTAACCATTGTTGTTTTGTTGTGTTTTGCAGCTTCGCTAAGGGTTAATGCATTAGCAGCTGTTGTTGAAGTGTTTCTTTATAGAAAGAAATTGGAGAGACCAACGGACAGGAATCAAATTCGAAATGGGTAAGAAGAATGGGGTGTCCTGTGTTGCCTAGTGTCCAATGGGTGGGTATTTTGGTACTGGTAGTCAACTAGCATTGATGATAAAGAATTTTATCTTATAATTCAATTATAAATATAGAGCGATGACAAGAGTTGACTTGAAAGAGTACGCTCAGTCTAAGACCATACTCCATTCCGTTCCGTTTGAAGCAGCAGTTTCTGACGAAACTGCAAGACGTATTGCAGAGATTATAAAGTGCATATCTCATGATTGAGCACTCGGAGGAAGTATGATTTTGCAGGCAAACGGGGGATTCAGATCACCTACTATTATTCTATTCGTTTTCATAGGTATTCATCTATATTTTTTTTTGGGTCTTATTTAAGATATTAGAATACTGAAAACAGGTGATATTATGTACCAGGAAAATGCTTATAGAAGCTGATAGTTTTTTTTTTTCTTCTTTTTTTGGGTTTTCCTTATCCAGTTGGACATGATACTGCAACAGTAGGATACTACTCTGTCCGTCAATTATTTGTTTTCCTGAGCTGGCAGAAAAGAGAAGTTTTAATTTTAGTGTCGTCCTGGAGCCTTTCGCATTTGGGACATCTTTACTGGGCTCCATTGCCTTGTGCATGTGCATCTACTCTGTTAACAGTAACTACTACGGACCAATAGTTAAGTTTGTACTAGTTGATAATTACAAACTGGACACTGAATTTGAGAGCCGAATGGACTTCTAATGGATTGATATTTTCTTGACGCTGGATATGCTAAAGTTATCTTAATTATTGGAGGCGCAACAACCAATCATAAAAGGACTGAAAAACATTAAATGGAATTCTCATAATTAGTTGCACCTACCATATGTGAGTAAGTACTTGTATGGTTTAGCTTTTGAAAGTTCTAAAAGTATTTTTTCTACCGCAATTGTTATTTTAAGGAAAAAATGAGTGCTTGGCTGTAAACTTCAAAAGTACTTTTGAAATAGAAATAGCTTTTTTAAAAGCTCAAATATAGCTTTTTCGGGTAGATAATTTTGCGTCACTTACGCAAAGAAAGATAGTTTTTCGGGTACCAAAACGTCTATTCTGTTTCTTTAGCTTTCTTTTGTTTAGTCACAACTCCTCTCAACTCATCTTTTCAAGACACTCATGATCAATTCAAAGGTTAGTTAAAATGTTATTTCTTTATTTTTTTTGTCTTCCTCGAACTTTACTATATTCCTTGAATTTTCGTCTATTTTGTTTCTTTAGCCTATGTTTGGTTGGACTTATACTAATAGAATTTTTGTCAGTAGAATTTTTTCTATAGAACTTTTTTTAGAAAAAAATTTCTAAGAAGTCTGTTGACTGTTTGACTATCATTTAAAAAGAGCTTCATGCTGTAGACTGTTTGGCAAAAGGCACTTTTAATTTTATATATATTTTATTTTGTAATGAAATTATTTATGCATATAAATATTATTTAAAGTATATTAAATAATATGCAAAGCACAACATATTACTTTATTATATAATTTTAATCATATGAAACATAAATGAAAATATATCTAACCAAATTTTTTATATAAATTATAACATAAGTAAAATTAATATCAAAAATAAATATTAAAACATGTAAAAAAAGTCAAATAATATTATATAAATCCTAAAATAAATATTCAAGTTGAGTAAATAGTTAAATACATAATAAATTATGCATTTTATTGTAATAGAGAAGATAGATTTGCAAGATAAACGTGAAGATGAGTTTGTAGGTATTGTAGGAATTATGTGTAAAACCTAAGAGTAAAAGGGACTAAAAATAGGCTCATTAATTGATCTGCAAAATCTACCCGAAAAAACCATTTTAGAGGCTTTTTTAGAAGCTCCAAATTTGAGCTTATTAAAAAGTTGTATTTTGGTTGCCAAAAAAGTCATATCTTTTAAAAAATGCTTTTTTATTTTATAACCAAACACTCATTTTTCTTGAAAAAAAACTTTTGTGGTAGAAAGAAGTACTTATTGACCTCTCAAAAGTTCATCCAAAAAAGCACTAATAGTCATCCGAGAATCAAGCAAGTTTTCTTTTCGATGTCAACAATTTGTGTAGTTTTGATAAATTAGCTGGAACACTAAAAGAAGACAACGTGCTTCTCCATCCTAAAAGCTAAATGGTGTAGAACATGATTTCCTTTAATTGTATCAAGTTGGTTTATTTTCTCCTTAAAACATTTGATCAACATAGCCAAAATAAAGATAAAAGTTCATTACTAAAGGTTTCTGACGGTAAAATTCATTTAAAGAAAGAAGGTTATAATTTAGGAGTACACAACTCTTAACATTATTCCATTCAAATAAAAGACTAAGGGTGTTGATACATAAGTGCTGAGAAGATTAAGAAGGGTGCCTATCAAGAATCTAAAATACTCATATTACAAGTAACATATTTATTGAGTAGAGATTTGTTTGTCTAATTTTTGAATTGGTCATGTTTCTGTTAGTTATTTCTTTACCACTAATCAATCATGTCGTTTTTCTTAGGAAGACTTGTTGAGTCTATTATGTATTCATATCTCACTGGTTAATTTTGGCCTCAAGCACAATACTCTTTTTTTTTCAAACAGTTGTAACCGGGACCAATAAGGTGTGCATAATTAAATTTATTGAGGACCACTCAAGTGCTACTTAAATTTTCATTGACCTAACTCAGCCTAAGTCAATGTCAATGTACCCGATGCAAGATTCTCCACTTTATAGGGGTCTGGAGAGAGTCATAATTTATGAAACATTCTTTTTGTCTGTTTACAAAGAAATTGTTTTTTGTTACCCAAAATTCCTTATTCTTACTATTTTTTAAAAAAATTATAATTAGACAAAGTCCGTTTATTTCAACTCATGCTTTAGATAACTAGAGTAGCATAGCCAAAATAAGAGAAAACTCCAAAAGAGAAGTAAAGGATTTCACCAGCTTAATTCTTCCGTAAATTCACCGAGGAAGGGAAGATTGGAATGCCAAAACTTTTGAGTATTGTGATCTCTTAATCATAGTGTATGCAAACAAACAACTCCTTCTATTAGAAATTGAGAAGGGACATAAATCCTAATGAAATAACTTTTTTTTTATGTTTGTTCTTTATAAATGGTTTCATAATATTAACATACAAACTCAACATTCTTGACTCTTCTTCAATTTAAAACATTTGTAAATAATATCTTGTAAAATGTTGCAAGTTCTTGTGTTTACTATTTTAAAAATAATTGAATGAAATCTTAAAATAAAAAAGGAAATCGCAAAAGTTGATTTATACTTAAGGCACAACATATATATTCCTTTTAAACAAATACATCTAAAGAATCAATAACAATATAAAACTTATTCTTATCTAACCAGTTCATAAGGTTCTCCTCTTTATAAAAATTTAAAGAGAGTCATAATGTACGCATTCTTCTTTTTATATTTTTACAAAGGAGTATTTGATGAGCTATAAAAGACAATTTTTTGTTCTTGTTCTTGTTTGATAAGATTTGGTTTGGGAAGGACGTTGTAACTAGATTTTGAACTCAGCGCAAGGCATTCGTCTGGCTTCAGGCATTCGTCTTTGTCTGGTTTTAGGCATTTGTGTGGCTTCAAGCATTCGTCTAGCTTAAGACGATATACAAAATACACAACAGACGATGACTCATTAATAACTCACGTGGAGGAGAGCACATGGCATTCGTCTGGTCCATGCAAACTCATCCAAAGAGCGATTGACATTCTTCTAGTCCATGCAAACTCATCTGAAGACAAGATAGACAATCTGAATATTACTGATAAGTCAAAATTGTGTAGAGAATTGTGGAATGATTTGGATTCATTTTGACTTATTTCCTTGTGGATTTGAAGT
>JANIJF010000005.1:67226019-67237173 GCA_024520955.1 Erythroxylum bequaertii
GATGTGGCTCAAAGGTTGATCAGATGAGACTAAAGGATCTAGATAAAAGTTTTGTATAATTCCTCATGTATGTAGCGTGTTTAGTATACAAAGATGTAAACTCTGATTAGTTTTTGTTATTGTACGAATATAGGTGTTGTTGTAAAGCTATAATGTATGTATTGTTTAAGAAATGAAATGAGGAATTTTGGGTTTTTAAATATTGTGACATTTATGTATAAATAATGATGCCATGATTAAGTTAGTGTCGTGAATGCTTTAGCATGCCAACCTTGTGGGGTATGTACTCGGATATTTCTCCAGATTGTCGGGTATATGTCCTATGAGAGTAGGGTGTGACATACCGTGCAAGGTTGGTGGTAAAAGGATACGCTCAGAAAGAATGTATTGACTTTAAGGAACCTTTTTACCTGTAGTTCGTCTTAATGTAAGTCGGATTATCTTAGCTATGTTTGCTACATTTGATATACACTTAGAGCAATTAGATGAAAAGATTGTGTTTCTTTATGGAGATCTTGAAGAAGAAATTTACATGCATCAATGAAAAGGTTTTGAAGAAACAAGGAAAAAGAACTTGGTTTGCAGGTTGAATAAATTTTTGTATGGTTTAGAAAGGCACCAAGATGTTGGTATAAAGATTTGATTCCTTCATAATGAGTCATCGATTCAATAGATTTATTGCAAACGTTTATGCATATTTCAAGAGGTTTGGTAATAATGATTTCATTGTATTATTTTTGTATGTTGATGGCATGTTAGTTACAAGCCCTAACAAAGATCGTTTTCAAAATTTGAAGGCTTGGTTTGCTGAGGAGTTTGAAATGATGGATTTAAGACCACCAAACAAGATTCTCGAGATGCAAATTTACCTAGATAGAAATAACATGAAGATTTGGCTTTTTCAAAAGAATTGCTTGAAGAAAATCTTGCGATGCTTCAATATGCAAGATTGTAAGTTATTCTCTACTCCTATTCCTGTTAATTTCAAGTTATCCTGAAGTAAAAGCCTTAGCTGCGAAGCAGAGAGGAAGGAGATGTCTTTAGTACTATATGCATCAGTCGTGGGAAGTTTAATGCTTCTAATAAACAAAGTACAAACATACATGCCAAAAGCTTTGTCAGGATCAAACTGGATATGAAGTGAATTAGCTGAACTAAACATAATCTATTTGATACCAGGCTAAACAATGTGTATTACCTGCGTAAATCTACTTTGGGTATTAGTCTACTGTATTTATATACAAGGCTATAAGAAACCAAAAGCCAACGGGCTCAGTTAGACATGGGTTGATCCTACATATTTCAAGTAATATCTTGCAAGAAATTTGACATTTTAACAATCAAGAATTAATATTTTTGAAACATTCCCAAAAAAAAAAAGAAGCTAAAATCGTAAATAAAGACCAACCCTATAATGTTCATTCAAGAATTATGTCACACTATTAAGTTATTTTATTTTCGGAAGGAATCCTAAAAGAAATGGAATTCTAAAAGAGGAAGAACTTGTAGCATATTAACATGCATTCCACGTGTTAGGAACAATTAGGATTTGGATAGAGCTAGTTCGCAACTATATTGAAACTGAAAATATTGAAGATAAATTAGATACACAAATTTTACGTGAAAAACTTCTAAAAATTGGGGTAAAAACTACGAGTAAAGAAAGAAGAATTTTACTACTGAAAAAACTGGGGAAGAATTTTACTACTGAAAAAACTGGAGAATTATAAGGAGAAAAACTAAACTCACAAAAATACACATAATATTTTTGCCTCTCTCTTTTTTTCTCTCTCTCACCTCACGTGTCTCTTTTTTTCTGCTTGTTGTGTGTTCCTTCATGCTACTCCTATCTTTTTATAGGCAAGAGTGCCTTGTACGGTGGTCAGCCATTTTGTCCTTACTAGGCATGGTAGGCACCGAATTCAGTGCCTACTAGCCACAATTGTTGACAATTCTCCCATTTGAAGATTTGATTAATAATCAATCATATCTTTACACCATTCTTTTCTACCTTACCGCTTCATATTGCTTACCTGATTTTATGGTGCTTACGTTTCTATCAGGCCACATAAAGATTGACACCATATAAACTTGTCAACGTCGATTGTTTTTGTCATAAAATCTGTCAAGTTGTCCATGGTATGAATTTTCTGAATATCCACCGTTTCTTGTTCCACTTTCTCATGAACGAAGTAATATTGAACTCGAATGTGTTTTGTCTTTGAATGAAATGTTGGATTCCTTGCAAGATGCGAAGCACTTTGGTTATCACAAAACAGAGTAATGTTCTCTTATTTACATTCGAGTTCTTCCAACATCAACTTTAACCACACTGCTTCTTTACCAGCTTGTGTAGCTGCTACAAATTCTGCTTTTGTTGTTGATGAAGCCACAATTGACGACAGTTTTGAAACCCAGTTCACAGCCCCTCCAGCTAATGCGAACACATATTCAGTAGTGGATTTACTTTTGACAAGATCACCTGCATAATCAGCATCAACATATACTCTAACAATAAAATCTAATCCTCCATAACATAATGCAATATATGAGGTTCCTTTGATATAACTGAGAATCCTCTTAACAGTATTCCAATGCTCTCGACCAAGATTCGTCATGTATCGACTAACTACTCTCATTGCATGTGTAATGTCTGGTCTTGTACAAATCATAGCGAACATTAAGCTTCCCACTACTAATGCATACGGTACTCGAGACATCTCCATCCTCTCTTCTTCATTGTTAGGATTCATACTTGAGGATAACTTGCAATTAACAGGAAGAGGGATAGAAATTGACTTACAATCTTGCATATTGAAACATCGCAAGATCTTTAAATAATTCTTCTAAGAAAGCCAAATCTTCCTATTATTTCTGCCTTGGTGAATTTACATCCCTAGAATCTTGTTTACTGGTCCCAAGTTCTTCATTTCAAATTTTTTAGCCAACTGTGCCTTCAATTCTTTGATACGATTATTATTGGAGCCTACAACTAACATGTCATTCACATATAATAGCAAAACTATAAAACCATCTTTATCAAACCTCTTTAAATATGCACAAGGGTCTGCATTAAGTCTGTTATATCCAAGACTTATGATGAAGGAATGAAATTTCTTATGCAAACACCTCGATGCTTGCTTTACACCGTACAGAGATTTGATCAACTTGTAAACTAAGTTCTCTTTTCCTTGTTATTCAAAACCTTCTGGCTGGAGCATATAAATTTCTTCTTCAAGATCTCCATGAAAAAATGTAGCTTTCACATCTAACTGCTCAAGAAGCAAGTCAAATGTAGCATACATCGCCAGGACTACTCGAATTGTGGTGAGTCGAACCACATGAGAAAATATTTCATTGAAGTCAGTTCCTTCCTTCTGAGCATATCCTTTTACCACCAGTCTAGCAAGATATCGCTCTACTTGATCGTCATCACTCCACCTGATCTTGTAAACTCATTTATTGCCAATAAGCTTTCTTCCTTGTGGTAGAGATACCAGCTGCCATGTCTTATTCTTATGCAGAGTTTCAATTTCTTCCTACATTGCTGCCATCCAATAAGATGCATCTGAACTATTCATTGTTTCTTAAAGAGTTGATGGCTCTCCGTCCTCAGTTAAAATACAGTATGCAATATTGCATAATTTAATCTGAATGTCAGCTCCGTGCTCTTCTTGTACAAGTTAATCTTCGAGTATCTGAAACATCAGATTCGACTGGTTCTTACTCCTTATGCTCTGATGCAGCTTTAGAAGAATCATTTTGATCAAATTCCCTTTCCACATGTACTGTTGTAGTCTTTGAATTCTCTTTTAAAGTGCTAACATCTTCTATTTGCTCTTGATCATTATCTTCCAGGAAAATAACATCTTTGCTGATAACAATCTTATGGGTAATGAGATCCCACAGACGATACCCCTTTGCTCCTTCAGCATATCCCAAGAAAATATATCTTCTGGATTTTGGATCCAACTTCGTAGTTTCTTGAGCATTGGACATTACATAGGCAGGACTTCCAAATATATGGAGGTTTGAATAATTCACTGGTCTATCAGTCCACATCTCCATCGGTGTCTTCAACTCGATTGCAGTTAATGGAGCCTGATTCACCACATAATAATCAGAATTGACTGCTTATGCCCAAAATTTCTTGTCTAAGCCCGCAGTTTTCATCATCGATCTTGTTCTTTCCAACAGAGTTCTGTTCATCCGCTTCATCACTTTATTTTGTTAAGGAGTGTATGCCGTTCTAAGCTACTTTTTGATGCCTTCTTTGTTGCAGAATTCATCAAATTCTTTACCAGTATATTCACCTTTATTATCTGAGCACATCATTTGATCTTCTTATCAAATTCGAGTTCTGCCCGCGCTTTGTAAAATTTGAAAATTGGAAGCACATATGCCTTCCTCTTGATAGGAAACACTCCAACATCTCCTCGAATATTCATCAATGAATGATATATAGAAATTTGCTCATCCCAGGGATGTCACTAGTGCTTGCCATACATCAGAGTGAATTGATTATAAATTTCCTTGCTTTTGAATTTTGATGTGTTGAACTTCAATCGACATTGCTTGCTCACAATACAATGCTCACAGAAGGACAATGATACCTTTCTGAGACCTAGAAGTAGATTCTTCTCTGCAAGTATCTTCATTCCTTGTTCAGACATATGTGCAATTTTTTTATGCCATGTCATTGCAGATATTTCACCTGGACTTGTCATAGCAACTGATGCTTCTTCTTGCAAAGTTTCTCCCTTCAGCATGTACAAATTTGTAGTTATATTCTATGCTTTCATAAATACAAACGCTCCTTTAATCACCTTCATGATCTTGTTCTGAATCTCAAATCCAAAATTGAGATCATCTAGTTGCCCTACAGACAATAAATTTTTCTTCAAGACCTCTGCGTGTCGCACTTTTTTAATAGTCTGAGTCATCCCATCATACATCTTTCACTTGATGGTGCCGATACCAACGATCTTCAGAGCCTGATCATCATTACAACTGTATACAGTTCCCCTAGAGACAAATTAATACTGATGGAATCATTCTCTTCGGGAGGCCACATGAAAAGTAGCTGCTGAATCAAGAAGCCATACATCAATAAATCTTCTCTTTCCTCCAATAGTTGTTGCCGCTTCACAGACCATTGCACCTCCATCATATGAAGTATTTGTCGCATTTCCTTAAGGAATAGAATCTTTCTTATTCAGATTCCAACAATCATTCTTCAGGTGCCCTTTCTTGCCACAATTATAACACTTGAAATTCTTCTTACTCGTAGATTTTGATCTGCCATGACTATGACTTCTACTTGAGCCACGTTCCATTGATCTTCCTCTCGTCACCTTCAAGGCCTCCACTTGTTGCGAATTTGTCAGCCTGCCTTCCTTACTTTTGCGTCGACTCTCTTCTTTCATAATAGCAACTGCAATATTGTCGAAGACTAGAGTGTCTGTGTTGTTTGTTAAATTGATGACGAGTTGATCATACGAATCCGGTAGACTTTGGAGTTGAAGTTCCGCACATTCACTTATCTTTATTGTGTGCCCCAGTGATATGAGTTGGGAAAACAGAGTATTTAAAGAATTTAAGTCCTCCATCACCGAAGTGGATTCGCCATGCGTAAAGTGTATAGTTTCTTCTTCAGAAAAATTTTATTGTAAATTGATTTGGCCTCATATAATTTTGTGAGGTGGTCTCATATTTCCTTCGGAGTCTTCTTTTCCTCTATATTGGATAATACTCCATCAGCTAAAGCTCGGTGAAGATTGGCTACAACATTCTCATCCATCTCATTCCACTTTTCATCTGTGACTCCAACTGATCGTTCACTAATGCCTACCAGACAATTATCTTTCCTTAGGATTGCCTTTATCTTCAGCTTCTACAATAAGAAATTGCTTCCATTGAAATTTTTAATGTTGTACTTTGTCAATATTACTTCTATCACAACCGTTTTATGAATAGTGCCTTTAACAAGGTGAATAATATTCTAACTTATCTTTTGATGTGGAAGATCCACACTTAGTGGCAACCACAAAGTATACAACAAGCAGATATACGCACCCAAAGTAGGGTCTGATATCACTTGTTATGAACAATTAGGACTTGAATAGAGCTGGGTCGTAGCTATATTGAAACTAAAAATATTGAAGATAAAATAGACACACATATTTTACGTAAAATCCTCCTAAATAAGGTGGTTATGTTATTGGGTGTAAGATAACTTTTAAGGGTGTGGGTACAAGTGGATAATGTCAAGAAGTGAGTGGTGTCAACTCTGTGAAAGTCTTATGTAAGCCTATTGTATTTCAGTAAAAGTTGATTAATCTACGTGAGGGCTCAACAGATGTAGAGGTGTATGTCAAACTACGTTAACAAATTTCATGTGATGATTTATTTACTGCACACTTAATTTTTCTACCTGTGATCAGATTCTAAAAAATTATAGTTGCTAACTGAGTTATTTTATGATAAGTAATAATAAATCTCAGTTTGAAGCAATTGTGGGGTAACAAGAATTTTGCGTAACTTCTCCAACCTTCGAGTTTTTTCACACATCAATGAGTTGTGTGCAGTGACATGATGCCCAACTTGCAAAAAATGAGCATGACCTTCTACAAAGTTTCTTAAAACTTCTAGTCTCCTTTATGCACGGGCAAGAATCTTAAAATTGAATGCTAGTATCATATATTAATTAAGGAAATAGATCAATTTAATAGTTTCCATATCAATTAATAATGTTAAGATCTCAAATTTGTTGGTACGAGATTAGTAATTTTCTATTTGTTTGCTTTAACGTGGTTTTGAACTTGTTCAACTGCAACATTGTATTTCAAAAATATTAAAAACTTTTTAAACAAATATTACAAACTGTATAATGGATTTTATAATAATTTATATTAAGATAATATAATTAAAAATAAACTTTTATAATATTTTTGTTATTATTTTAAGCTACAATAATGCATTTAAAAGAAATTCGAATCGATGATAAGATCAAGTCTTTTAATCTCAATCATCATCTAATTCAACTAGTTAATAAGAAATAACACTAGAATATTGACCTATTTTTATTACTCTATTCTTATCCAATTTTATAAGCATTTATCGATTCAGTAAATAAGATCTATAAAAATAAATAATTGATGCTTATATAATATAGCAAGAAAAGAGTAACAAAAACTATTGATCTAACCCACACTCGTATGCCAAAGAAAATTATATTTCTAACAAGTGCGTGTCTTGATATCTATGTAAATAAAAAAAAAAAAAGTCTTCATTTATAATTTATTCCAAAAGTTAAAGAATCAGAACAGAAAAGATCTCCATCAAATGGTTTACGATCTTACGATTGGGAAGAAGTTGACTCATTTGGGATATCCAATAGGCACACATTTGTTGAGAGCGCGTATGGCCCGTGGAACATAGTTATTGGTTTAAGTTAGATATGTTGAATCGCAGCATGAGTTGCCCTAAACAGGCGCGAAGCAGCGAATCAGAACTCCATTATCCATTTTCTTTCCAACATTTCATTATATCCCACTGGGATGCACGGAGATCGTATTTAAATAATAAAAAAGACGTTTTTGGCATTAAAATAATCAAACCGAGGCCTTTATAAGTACCGAGTTGTAAGTGTAAACAAGTACCTCACTTCGTTCTCGTTTCTCAACTCTCATAATATACTATTACATACGATCATCGTCGACGGCCATTGAAAAAGAACAAATATATGGAGGAATCGAAGTCGAGATTTCAGAGAATATGTGTGTTCTGTGGTAGCAGTTCAGGCAAGAAGGCTAGCTACCAGGAAGCTGCCATTGAATTGGGCAAAGAATTGGTATTGTTTCTTTACGTAAGCTTTTCAGGATATATTGTGTTGAGCCATGAAATCGGAACCTAACCCAGGATCAGTTCTAGCTTAACAAGCCTGTCTTTTCAAGGGGGTTGCCCCTTGAATCCAATGTTGCTGTATTTGACTCGGATTCTGTTCTGAATTGTTTTCACCGCTTTTTGGAGAGGCCGTTAGATTTTTTTTTTCAAAGGCCTTCAATTTTCTTTTCAATTATCAGACACCTTCCTCTTTTAATGACAATAGAAGTAGTTGTGTTTATGGTAGTTTTGCCGTCTGATATTGTTTCTCCGATTTCCATGAATTTGCTTGGTTGTTCACATTCTCTCTCTTGACAAGTGGGTGTGGCAAGTTGCAACAACCAAGCTAGGCTTCAACGTGGGCTTATGATTAACAAAGGAGAGAGCAGGTTTAGGGTTTATGTTTGGCATGAAACACTGCTAGCTGTAACCTGCCTGTCAGTTGATAGCAGCTTGCTTGCATGATAACTATTTATGTATATGTTTTTCAGTTTTTTTTAAAATTTTACCATTAAAAATCTCATCCCATCTTTTTAGTTTTGTTTTGCAACTGGGATGTAGAAATTTCATGCTGTTCCACGGGAAACCAAACGTGCTACTTTGGTATCATGGCTCTCTCAAGCTTCTTCAATAACCATAAACTTGATGATTTTTTAAATATATATTATTTATTGTAGTAGCCTCGCTTCTCTCTTTCTTAGTATTTTCATTTGTTCTTTCCCAGTGAATGATAACTACACATTGTATAATGAACGTTCTGAAATCTGAATTATGACACATCTTAATGGGTTCGGTTTTCAATGCATTTGAAGGTTGAGAGAAGGATTGATTTGGTCTATGGAGGTGGAAGCGTGGGATTGATGGGTCTTGTGTCTCAAGCAGTTCATGATGGTGGGCGCCATGTTCTAGGGTTGGTCTCCCTCTCTCTCTCTCTCTCTCTCTCTCTCTCAAGAAGTTTGTTTTTAGAGACAAGAATCATTTCTTCTCATGGTGGTTACCTTCTTTGAAATGAAAATAAAGGTTATTTTACTTCTTGAACCGTGCAAGTTCGCAGTTTTCTATGAATCGGAATTCTCATTACTAATACCTGCCCAAAGACAGACATCATTGGATCAAATGCTGGTCCGAGCAGATGAATGGGGAATATTTGTAATTCCTTCGGCGCAGAAAGTGGCCTCTTTTAAATCTTCTAGAGAGTCTGAACATGGGAGTCATGTGTTGATGGGGCAGTGCTTATGAAGTGTAGTTCCTACAGTACAATCCAACAGTGTGCCTCAGCCAATATTTTGCAGGTTTTGTCAGTTGGATAAAAGTGAATCCATTTAGGTCCTTTCAATGTCAGTCTAACACCATCATTCCAAATACTGATACGGTGAAAAAGCTTGATGGAAAGCTAGTTAGCTTTACAAGGATAGTGATTACTGGTTCAGAGACCCTTTTCTTTTTCATAAATGGAAAGTTGAGCCACTTTAGATTGTCTAAGGGACACCAGTTACCCATTTGACAGTACTGTTGTAGTTTCCAGGCCGGACATGGAATGCCGAGTACCTGGTGTTCCATGCTCTTTAGTCTTTACTTACATGGGACAACTCAAATTGGGCCATCCTTGTCCTTTATACCTCCGCTTTTTCTTTTTTTTACTAAATTAGACTGTGTAAATTTAAAATAGTAGAGTCTCAATTTTCAAATTATATAGTCAACAACTTTAGTTTTGCTTCAGTACATGGTTTCAACTATGTCAACTATACTCCAACAGAGGACAGGATCAGAAATTATTTATTTACTTAGACTTGAAATGTGTATCACGTTAAATATCGGATGACTAGTTACTAACTTAAAATGGTTTTGACAACTAAGTTGACTTCTAGTTATTATTGAAATAAAAATTTTATCTTGCTGCTTTTATGTGTTAAAAGAGTTTTGTGGTTCAGGCTTTTAGTAAAGTATCCTTTATTTTGTATTTTCTGTTTGATTGAAGGTTAATTACTTGTTTATTCCATCTAATGCATGGAACTAAAATATTTTATCAAATAATAACTTTGTTTTATGGTGGCTTGTTTGCATTGCAGAGTTATACCTAGGAGTCTGATGCCTAGAGAGGTACACTTTATTTTCTTTTTCTATAACTGGGGCATCTCCGAATGCCATTAGTTGCTTAAAAAATTAGTTTTAACACCTAGGGGGCATGCAGATAACTGGTGAAACTGTTGGAGAAGTAAGAGCTGTGTCTAATATGCATCAAAGGAAAGCGGAGATGGCTCGTCAAGCTGATGCCTTCATCGCACTACCAGGTTAGGATTTAATCTGTGGATTTTCTCTCAATAAAATGATTAGATCCGTATTTCAGGGCATGAGAATCTTTAGAGATGCATTTGTTTCGTATGATTCTGAATAATTCTATCACCACCTCACATGCGACGTAAATCACTGTTAGGGGGTTATGGCACCCTTGAAGAATTGCTGGAAGTTATTACGTGGGCTCAGCTCGGTATCCATCGCAAACCTGTAAGAATCATTCCCCTTGATCCATTGTTTTTCCAAGTATTATTTTGTTCCTTTGCCCTTTTAAAATTAAAAACTAGAACTAATATGCCTAAAAGATGTGAATTAATAACAATAACATGTTGTAATTAATTGATTTTTGCAACTGATTTTTTTATTCTTTTGTTCAAATCAAGCAATACACTTATCATATCTTTTACAGGCCGATATGAGTAGATTTACGTGATGTTATGTTTCGGTCTAAAACTCCGATTAGAATACTTCAGTTGACATGCTGAAATAGTTTAATCTATCACTGGACGTGTTTTGTTTCTGGAGTACACGCTTGTTTTCTTCGAAAGGGATTGCAACTAAATACGTGCCATGAAAACCGATCAGTTTCATTTGATAGATGGCTAAAGGTGACAAACCGAATCAGTTCAAAGGATTCACATGGAAAGATGGGGACCGTAGTGTATAATGATTTGGTGGATTGTTTGATTGCAAGTATCTCCGTTTGAAAGGGAGAAAGATTCTCGTTTATTGGTCAAAAGGATGATGGTTGAGTTTGATTCCATGGTTTATTCATTATTCTACATTGCGTTGCAGGTGGGTCTACTGAACGTAGACGGGTTCTACAATTCATTGTTGTCCTTCATAGATAAGGCCGTTGATGAAGGCTTTATATCTCCAATTGCACGTCGTATAATCGTCTCTGCACCAACTGCAAAGGAATTGGTCAGACAACTTGAGGTAAATAATACCTTTTGAGGTTTAGAATTTATGTTT
>JANIJF010000005.1:67341023-67354636 GCA_024520955.1 Erythroxylum bequaertii
GAGATCAACGCCTCTGTTCTCACCCTAAACCTCCGTTCCATTTCTTGTTTACCTCATTCTGTTAAGCACAACAATGCAACAAGCAGAGCACAAGCCGTCTCCGTTCCTCTCCCGTCAAAACACCTTCAGCTCAGCTCCTCCTTTTCAGGCGGAGTTCAGTCTTCCATCACCAAAACTCCTCAACTCTAAGAGCCTCCCTGCTTCGCGCAAAAACGGCCGCGCCTTCTCTCCACCACCACCTCTCGACTTGGATTTCAACTCCTCTTTGGCGTATACTTCTCTTAAGGATGTCCTCCCTTCGTCTCCGGTCAACTCCCCTACTCCTACCGCCGCCGTCTCCTCCGCATACGATATCTCCATCCGCAACCGCCTCCTGAAGCAGGCGGCCTGGGCTTACCTCCAGCCGATGTCGGGGTCGCAGAACTCATCGGAGACGAATTTTTTCCGTCGCCTCTGGCTTCAGTTCTCTCCGAGTCATCATGTGAGTAGTTGCATTCGATTTGTCAGAGATTACTTTATTCCCAGTGTCGCTGGTATCTTTGATCGGATCTCACGAATCTTCCGGTTTTGATACGAAAGATTCGGTTCTCATTGAAAGTTCAACAAACAAAATTGTGATGTTGAAGTTTTGAAGGAAATCATAATTTGAGGCATGGGTTGGATAGAATCTAAAGTATAAGTGTTAATCTTTTGTTACTTTGCTCCAAATTTAATGCAATAGTTTTACATTTGTTACACACGTGCAAATATTTATGGATAGTACTAGAACTTATACAGTTAAAATTAAAGGACAAGTAACATCATAGGGTGTACGTACCTAGGACCACCGGTCACAGTCTTGAAATACTTAACCTTATCAAGCTCCAACTTATCTCATATATTTCCTTTTTCTTTGACATATTCAGATTGGGTTGGGCTATTATTCATTTCCTCGATTTGATATTGCTCACTATATCGGAAGGATAAGCAATTGAATGAAAAAAGAGAGATGAAACACAAATCAAATGTGAGTTACGATGTTATTGGTAGACAATTTGCCGAACAAACCCAACTAGGCACTAGCTCTCCGCGATTTTTGGCAAATCTGATAAGTAACGATCACGTAGTGGCAATATATTAAACTTCAAACAAATATTAAATAGAGCTATCCGTGTAAGGCTGTGAGCCGCTCATATGGATTTGAAAGAGCTATCTGTGAATATGGATTTGCACCAAGCTGACTAACAACTAGAGCAGAAGAAGCGACTGAGGACAGAAAAGTTGCTTCTCCTTTGTTTTTCTTCTCTATTGAACTTTATTAAAGGAAGAACATCCGAGTGACGTCCCCTCATTTGTTTCCTCGAAGTGGAACCTGCCCGTCACCTGAAAAGAATTAAAAAAGAAAAGGAAGTTTTGGGCTGGGCTATACATTATTAGGAAAGGGAACCCACCAGAGCCTAATTAGGAGCGAGCGTATCATGTATATGTCGTTTAAACAATTCTTTTTTAATCCTGTATATACCCAAGAGAGGCCATTAATTTTAGTGCGAAGACTGCCGACTATTTGAGCATGTGAATTCTGCTGAACACAATATAAGAGATTTCAAAAAAAACAAATGGTACACACATAAGAGACAGGCTTGGTGCCAATTAATACAATGACCCATGTTCAATAAAACATACGAAAACTATAAAAGGTGGCTTTTTGTTGTCTTCTATTTTTTATAAATTAAATATATATTATTTAATATATTAATTATTAATAAATTAAATTAAATTAATAATTATTAACAGATATAATTACATTTTCAAAATATGTAAATTCCAAATAAAATTTAATTTCATAATTAAAATATATTAAAAATAAATATTAATTTATAAAATCAAATAAAATAATTTTATTAACAAATTGTTTATAAATATTATATAAGTGATTAAAATAAATTTATTAAATTAGAAAAATTATCTTTAAGTTTTATCTAATATGTTATTACTAAAAATATAATTATATTAACATAAAAAATAAAAATTACGACAAAAAATAAAATAAAAGTTACGATTGTATATTATAAATTTGAAAGTTTTCTTTAGCGGAGAAGTAAGTAATAGCTTTGAAAAAACAACGCTAAGCATTTCGTGGACTTACTAAAGCATAGCTCCCAGTCAAACTTCTAACACCATTATCGTTAACTCCTTTTGCTTTTTCCTGGTAATTGTTATTGTGACGATGAAAACACCTATGTTTAGAATGTGTTGCTGCAAAAATTAGTCAATTCTTTAGCGCGGCCTAAACACTGAGACGTTGTTGACCATGGCACTTCGATGTTGACTATGATTGATTGATACTGCTCCTTAACTTAAACTCCTTATCGATTCAAAAAAGTTGATAAAGTAACAATAGTTGCAGACTTGGAAAGAGTCCTACCACTCCTACGGGACCAGAAGAGGAGCATTCAGATTTCAGACCCCAGCGCCTCAACATTCAACAGGCAAAGAAAATGCGAACTTAACAATGCTCGTGAATTGCACGCACATCCTCTTATATAGTCCCTCTATTTCACTCAGCCACCCTCTTCCTTTTTCGCCCTCTTTGAGTTTGAGCTTTCTCTAGTAGCTGACTTAAATAAACGCTTCCATGGAAGAATCAGAACCGACGTCACAGTCAAATCTCCGTCGCCGTAACTCCATAGCAGCAACAACCTTAATGATGCCCGTGAAACTCACTATTCCTTCGAAACCCCTCCACACTTCAAGCCTCCCTCTTCCGTCCGCACACGGGGTTGCCTCTGGTCATCCGATGTCGTTAGACTTGGAGCTGATCTCTCTTACGTCATCCTCCTTAACCTACACCTCCCTCAAGGACCTCCTTCCTTCCCCCGCCGCCAACTCTCCCACGGCCGCTGCCGGCCTCGGCAGCTCGTTATCTATCCGCAACCGCCTATTGAAGCAAGCGGCTTGGGCCTACCTTCAGCCCATGTCGTCTTCGCCGAGTTCGTCCGGACCTCACTTTCTTCATCGAATCTGGCTCCAATTCTCTGTTCGCAATCCTTTTAGTGCTTGTATTCGATTCATTACCGGAGCTATCAATCGGATCCTCACCACCATTCGGGTCCACTTGAACAGATAGCACTTATTGTCATATTGCTTAATTTTATTATTTATTTTTTCCCTTCAGTTTTGTGCTTTTCACATGTGCAAACAATATGAAATAAGTGATAGGTGAAAAAAGAAAAAGAGGGAATGGAATTCAATTAGGAACTCGGAAAAGAAGAAAGAAATACACATTGAAACAAAAATTGCTTCTGGGGTTTGGGTTCTTTTGTACAATGATGTAGGTTTTAGGGTTTTGTATTAGTTGTGGATGGGGTTAGAGCGACGAAGCCTCATGCGGAACTGGTGGAGTTTCTCATTGACGTCGCCGTCGGGGATGTTGTCTGCGTTGAATGTTTGTACATGTTCAGTTTGGTTGTCGAGTTGGACTGATCCACGGTTGAATTTGGGTGACTCTGATGAGAGTGAGCGGCTCATGGTGGGTCCTTGTGACATCGGAGGTCGTGGTGGCCGTTTGCCTTGCTTTCCCGCCGACCCCATTTCATTTGGTGAAGAAACCGGAGATCCACTAGGCTCATAGCCGTTTGCTTTCTGCAAATTAGCAATTTAGTGCTAGTTTGATCAAGGTTAGTGTTGTTTGTGTACATAGGGTTGTGATTTATTAAATACAAGAGGGAAAATTGCGACATTCGTGCCTGCTTATGTGTGACGACATCACAATGGTGTCTACTTGATTGTAATAGAACAGCTTATTGAGAAGAGATATATTGGATGTGAACTATTGAGCTTTAGACGAAAACACTAGGTTTACAGAAGACTTTGTAAATAGTAGTTGTGAAATATACAAAAGGGACAAGCAAATTGACTGACGTAGCCAATGAATGGAATAAGAGACACGCCAATTATCTCGCAATTTTAAATAATCATTGTCATGAGCTGGGGAGACAAAATGCGTGAAATTACAGGATCCAGAAACTCAATGGATTTGTGGGCTGAGGGTAAATAATTGCTGAATGGTGTTGACAAGAATAAAGGTTTCCAAGTTATTGCATGCAGATGATGTCGCTTGTAGCGAGGTTTTTCGTGTCTGTATGAACGCCATTAGGAAGAGAACAAGTTAGCTGATTTTAAACGTACCTCAGAACCGTTGGTCTTCAACTTCCCAGATTGAGTAGCCAGGTATTCAAGAATCTGAAAGAAAGTGCTCTGGCCCATTTTGGTGCAGTTCTGCCAGTAATAGAGAGCCAAGTCCCAGGCTCTGGCCTTCAACTCCAGTAGCTTCCTGTCAATATCTGTTTCATGCTTCGCCACAAATGGCCTTAACAAGGTTTGGTAGATATAAGAAGTTCCCTGTATCAAACATAAAGTTTTCACCATCATAATTGAAGAAAATGAGAGCCCTTTTTACTGAATTGACTGGTTCATACCATAGTCTTTGGATACCACAAGTATATAATAAATGCCAGCTTTGTCTCGCCATACATAGGCAGCCTACATCATCAGAAAAATCACATAATATCAACATTATGCAGGAGCAACGATGGCAAAGTGCATAACTTTTATCTTCAAGGATTGGTCTTTACCATGATACAAATATATCGCCCACCCTCTCGCAAACGGTTAGAAGTCCAACTATGATCCTGCAAAGTTGACGACAACTTAGAATCATCTATACAAAAGCAGAAATTCCTAAAGTTCAGGGTTGGGATAAGGGATAGGTATACCAATATTGGCACCAAAATCTGAGTTCTGCAATGTCGACCTTGTTCTTCTCCACAGATTTGAAGCATTCAAATGCTGGGTATGCATACCCAAAAAACAACCTGTAGTAACGACCCCAACCGATCAATCTCTGGTGAGCAGTGAAAGAGAAAGAAAAACCAAAACGAAAATGAGCATGACATACACAAGGCATCTGGTAAGGAGATCTCCTAACATCCTTTATTATCTCTAAAAGAGCATGTACCTGCCAAAGTTCCTGCAACTATCCAAAAAAAGGTAAAATAACTCGTTATAACATCACCACCTTACCAAACAACGAGAGACCCAGAAGAAAAGAAAAAGAATGAAAGAAAAGGGAAGGTGGGTATGAAAGGAAAAAGGAGAAAGGAAAAGAACACGAACCTGTTCCGATAACACAAACGAAGTTGATTTCAGATGACGATGATGAATTCAGGAACCGGGTTAAGATAAAAAAGAAATACAAAAACAGATTGAACCAAGAAACAGAGAGAATGAGAATTTAGGGAGGAAGAAAAGAAAATTCAAACCTTGTTTGTTTCTGTTTCAGTGAATAACAGGTTTGTGGTGAAGGATCTCAGAATGAGTCTGCGGAAAGGATGAAAAATATCCGCAGAAACTTGAGACCGAAGAAGCACCAGAAGACAGAGAGGTATAGAGGGTTTGCATTCAGAAATGGTATTATAATAACTCTATATATAGAGATGGAGGAAGAGCAGTCGTGTTTTTTTGCTTTTTTAGTTACAAAGAAGAGAATAGAGAGTGGAATGTAAAAAACATCGGATTTCTTGGCAGGGACGCCTCCTCATTATTGTTTTACACAGAGGTGAGGGACGGGAGTATTTCTTGGGATGCTTCAAAAGGGAAGATTGAAGGGTGTTTTTGTCACTCAACAAATGGAGGCAGTTATTAATACAGTTATACAGGTACATTATCGTTGTAATCAGATTCATTTGGTGTTCATGGTCTTTCTATAAATAACACTCCCTCGTTCTTTTTGGCTGTGGATAACATAAGAGCTTCCTTGTTCGGCTTTAACAGTTTGTTCCTATTCATTAATTTATAAGTCTGCATTTATTACATAATCTAACTCTAAATAATAAGGCTAATTTAATTTTAGTTATGAGGAATTACCTATACTAAATACATGCCGACAAACATTTACACAAAGGAGAGATGTTCGTGCTAAAAATAAATGACATACTAATAAAAGGTTAATTAATAATTCACAATTCAACCAATAAATAAATATTTAATTAACTAAAATTTATTATATTTTACTAATTTAATCATTGAATTTGAATTATTGAGTCCGAATATTCATTACATTTATTGTAATTAGAAAATCTAAATTTTAGAAATATAACCACTTAAAAAGTTACAATAGGATGGATCATATTTTAAGAAATTCATATCATATATATATGCACTTATTATTTAAAATTTCTTAAATTTATGATTTACACATAATTCTCACATTACCCACAAACTCATCTTCACGTTTATTTTGAAAATTATATAATATTATTTAATCTTTTATATGTTTTAATATTAGTCTTACTTATGTTTTAATCCATATAAAAGATTTGATTAGATATATCTTTATTTATGTTTCATATGGTTTAAAATTATATAATAATTAATATATTATGCTTTGTATAGTGTTTAATATACTTTAAATAATATTTATATGCATAAATAATTTTTATTACAAAATAAAATATAGTTAAAATTAAAAGTACCTTTTATTTTTATGTTGCCAAACTGTCTACTATATAAAGCTCTTTTTTAAATGACAATCAAACAGTCAATTGACTTTTTAGAAAAACTATTATAAAAAAAACTATTATAAAAAAGATCCACTGACAAAAACTTAAGTTCATCTAAATGAAGAGAAAATTCCCTCCTTCTCCCTTCTACTCAGATTGAGTGGTTTTCTAAACATGTACTTGGTATTTAACATACGTTCTCAATTCTCAAGGCATGCAAAAGTTGACATAAATATGCACAGAACCCCATCACATCGCAGAAGGTGAAGGCTGAATTGGTTTTGTAATAATCTAAGTAACATGTATTAGGATTCCCGATTTATAAGTTTAATGAAAGGGGTATTTTCTATTTAACAAGGATCGCGTACCAAGACAGAAACTTGCCAATTTTAAGAAGTCATTAATTTTTATTAAAATAAGGATATTCTAATGATATGTAATTCCGGTAAAACAATCTTAACCTAGATTACGAAAAATGGAGAGAACGCTAGCTCCTAGTCCTACAACGTTGCGATGAATGAGTTCAGATTTGTCTAAGGAAAAACACCACACATGTATGCATATACGTTGAATATAGCTATCTTTCTAGATTTTACTTTACTTTCACACATGTTTGAAATCATGTTAATAATTATAGTTGTAATTTAAGAAACTATTGGCGTTTAAGCATGTGATACATGATTATGTTTGTATACATTGTTATAACTTTTTGCATACACCGTTAGTTAATGCCAATTGGTTTATTTTATTTTGAAGGAACAAATGGATGTTCTCTAAATCATATTTACCATAATACTAAGCATCATAAATGTGCAAGACGTGTATACAAATTGGGTATAAAAACATAAAGGTCAAGTATATAATAATCCGATCTAAATGGATGTCAAAAGTACAGTAAAATAGCTATTTAAAGAAACAGTTGAAGAAATGATGGTGTTATCTAAGAAGGCACATATTGATTTCTTGTCAAAGTCACCGAAGATATTTTTCAAAACCTTTATAAGGACAAAACCCAAATGTGAAATTGTAGATAACAAGATTAATTTCATAGACATTCAATAGATATATTTGTGAAGTAAGAACTAAGGCATATAATATGCTTAAGGATATCTTGTAATGAAGTAGCATTGTTACATTATTAATAGATTAGTACTATTATACTATTAATATATTATTAGTGTTATATCGATTAAATATTACATTCTCAATAGATTGTTACTATTAACATATTAATAGATTATTAGACATCGATTATTAATGTTACATTTAATAGAATAAAACATCATTACTATTATTGTTAGGATATGAATAAGAATTAACAAGAAAGAGCACAAATGAAAAATAATCTTGATGAAATCTATCCAAAATAAAAAATAAAAAAAAAGAGCAAGCAAATATAGATAGAATATTTTTTCAATCTAAGAGTAATAAGAGTATCAAGTTTGAAGTGTTCATTTATTATGATAATTATATGGTAGATTCATTACCAAAACATTTAGCTATAGGCTTTTTGAGCTCATTGGTATTCTATATAAGCATATTAGTTCTATTATAAGTTTCATTAGATTAAACCTTGATTATTATGTTAGTGATTATTTTTAAAAGAGAAAACTAATCAAGAACATAAGCAATGTTTATTGAACTTTTAAATAGACCTAAAATGTGGCCAAAAGTGAATCACATTCTTATTATACCCCCTTATTCAAGAAAGATAAAAAACAAGGGAAGAATTGAGGAAGGGATAAAGAATCCCAATAAAATGTCTAGAGCTGACATTAAGATAATATATAAAAATTGTTAAAAGATTGGAGATAATAAAAGAGGCTACCCATTTAAAGATAAAAACGTTGCACTGAAAGTTGATGTTCAAGTATTTCATGTACTCATTTTAAATTTATTAGTTTTTAATTTTATTAACTTCATTTGAATCAAATTATATACATTACATAATTGTGATAAAGAAAAAAAAAAGTAGACCACTTAAGTAGAGTTATCCAAGTTTGAAGTCAATATTTAAGTACTTCTAGTGGCTACCTAATTCCAACTTAAAAATCTACTACTGAAAAGAGGACTTATGGATGAATCCAACTGATGGATGAGCAGTTATGGATGGAGTTCTAATTGGTAGAAGGGGAACCTCAAGTGAAGCTCCAAATTCTAGGAGAAAATTTTCAAATGCTCATTGAAAGATACCAATTGGAGGAACTATTGTTATAAGTACATTATTACTCTCTTAATTTAGAAGTATTAAGCACAAGGTAGTAAAAGGCAAGGTAAAAGCAGTTTGACAAACTCTAAAAGCATTGGAACAATAATGAGGAAAAAGAGAAAGGTATGTTAAGGATATAGTGTCACATTTACTGAATCAAATATAAATATATATTTTATGGTAAGAATTATTTTAGTGATAATTTCACTTTAAAAAATTTACTATTGCAAAACATAAATTATCAAAAGATAACTATAATGTAATAACATTAATGCTTTTTGTAGATGAGTACCAAGTTCGAATTCTCCCAAAGAAGGGCACAAACACATCAAAATAATATCAATCAATAATGATAATAGGCTAGAATGATCAAAGGATAAAGAGCTCTGAAAATTAATTATATACTTTTTCTTTTTGATGTATATTACATAGTGTAATGATATTTTTTGTACGCTATACATGCACTGTTGTATTACTTTTTAAACCATATATTAAATGTGTTACTTTTGTTTATAGATGAATTTGCATCCACTACAAGAAAATGGGTAATTATCGACGGTAATTACCGGCAGAATAATGGAACTTTCTGTCGGTACCATACATTTGCGACGGAATAAGAACGACAAACATAACGGTTGTTAAATAAGCCATCGGTAAATTTTCCGTCGGTAAATATACGGACGGAATGTTCTTTTCGTCGACGAGAGTAGATGCGTATACCGACGGTTCGGTCGACAAAGCAATTATCAGATACCAACAGTACCATCAGGACGTGTAACTTGAATTACCGACGGTACCGTCGGGACGTGTAATTGGACTTACACTTACCGACGGTACTGGACGTGTAACTTGAATTACCGACAGTACCATCGGGACGTGTAATTGGACTTACACTTACCGACGGTACTGTCGGTAAGAGTGATTTCAGTTACCGACCGAACCGTTGGTAAGTCAAGTTACACTTATCAACGGCACCCTAATTCCGTCGATAACGGTCGTCATTTATTAAAACTCAACCTACATTGCTATTTACCAATGCTACCGTACGCTTGCTTAAGAACCCTTCAATTTTTCGCTAAATGCCATGTTATATACGAAATGTTTTTAAAATCTGGACGACGTAAAATGTGATTTTAATGTCAACAACGATAATCTATCTATTGGTATATATATGTAATTTGTTTAAACAGAAAAATAGTTGATCATGTAGCGAAAAAAGATTTCTTAGTTTAATACAAACACATTAACTTGTACAGAAATTCAATCCAAAGGAGTATAACAATCTTATTGTCCTAGTGAGCGTGGATGGTTATTTGAGTCTGTACAGCGCTTCAACAACCGGACAATGTCATTTTGGAGCTTATTTATGACCTCCATCAAGGTTGACACTGTTGTCTCAAGCTGAACAATGCGTTGTGTTGTCTGCCGTCCATTTGATGTTGTTGTACTTGACATAGATGACTGCGAATAACATGTGTTCGCAAATATTCCTAGTCCGAAGATCCTTCCACACTGTCCCTACCACCAACCGCATCAAAATATACACGTCTCTCATCAACAGCTTATTCTTTCTAAGTCTGTCGCTGAATTGTATGTTATATTTAATCCTATTAGGAGACAATGTTTATATTATAAATAGTGACTGCAAAATATTAAGATTAAATATTAAACCATGAACTTAACATACATTTATTTCTCTACGTGCACCCTTAGGTGTTCTATAATGGACACTATTTGTAATAAATCTTTACAATCTATATAATAATATTTTTTATTTTTTATATCAATAGTTGAAGTTTCTCACTTATTACATGCATATAACGGTTAAGGAATGCAAAACAAGAAGATACATGGTAATGTTTCTATATACTAATTTTTATATTTGTGAAAATATACTAATAATAATAAAAAATAACAAGGTTCATGTCCATTGATAGTGTAACTAAGTAAGAAATAACAAAGCATATAGACATTCATAATATATCCTTTAATACAACTTTAACCAAGTCTAACCTTTATACAATTAACTAGGCGTCTTGTCAAAATATGATCTTTTATGACATAAAATCAAAATTGATATCCATAACTTTAAGATCTTGAATAAATAATTGTCATAACTCATAATTCATAGGAGTGTAATTTTATATACCTGATGTGAAAGATGTCATTATGGTTAAGAGATTAAGAAATTTTATCGTATTGTTCGTTAAAATTAGTTTTTCTCTCTTAACTTTCTTATGGCTGCATAAACTTAACGAAAAATTGTATATAACCCTCAGAGAAAGAATCGATTTATATATCTATAATTTTTAATATGGTACATCCATCAAATGATTAAAATACATAGTTGAGATTTATTCCATTATTAATTAAGAAATATAGACCAAATAGGATTCTTTAATTATATGAATATATTTAGAATGTGGCCGAATATTTAGAATATGGCCACTATTCGGCCACATTCTTACATGTCTCTCTCAATAATGTACGCAGAGTGGTGTTGCAAATTGTCCAGGGATGATTGCCAGAAGATGTTTTAATCAGAAAAGAAATTGTCAGCAGACGATCATTAGCTAATCAGAACATATGACCAGGACAAGTCGTGTGTGCTCGTACTATCCTCACTTTCCATTCCCGTGGGACCTTTGCATCGGCGGCAACTAATTCTTTCACGAATTGAATGGTCAACAATTCCAGGTAAACATGTACCGCGACGAAGTTATTGGACAATGTATACTTTTGTACAGAGCATTTGTAGGTTTAGTTAATATTTCGTGTTGAAATTTTATTTTATACTTCACATGTTCTTTTAAGATGTCAAGACACTGTAGGCTTAACGCATTTACGGACCGAAGGATTAGCGTGTAGATTGAAATTAGATATAAAAACCGACCGAGTAAATTAGGATTCACTCAGTAATTTCATTCTCTTTCTTCTACTAATCAAACTCCAATTCCTCATATTGATATAAAGAAATTATTCTCAGTCGGCTGCTAACTTAAACCTTTATGCGTTATTTAGAGAAGTCTTTACAGTAGTCTACTTTTCAATATTGTCGCCGCTAGTATTATTAATCATTAGCTAAGCGAGTAGTTAGTGTTGAGTTTGGCTCTTTTTTTGTTCCATATTGATTAAAGACAACAATTGAGATAAGGTTGTTACCTATATAAGAAGGTTACTACCTCCTTATTTAATGCATCAAACGAGTTCAAAATTCCTAGATAGTGGTATCAGAGCTAAGATGTGTTTTTCTTGAAGATTCTGAGTATGCTCTGTGGTCGCAGTTTTGACTGATCTTCCACATCAAAAAAGAGTTTTTTAAGAAAGGTTTATTTGGTGCGGTGGAGCTTTGGTGTGGTAGTGTGGTAGTACATGTCTAGGAAAGTTTTGGCTAAGGAAAGACTTGGTATTTAAGTGTGTCCGTTGTGATCCACCTCTCTTTCCTGAAAACTTTCCTGGTGTACTATTCATTTCTACGGTAAAATTTATCAAGGCAGAAGAGCACAAGAAAAATGTCAGGAAATAGGACTTCGAATCCTCTTAGATTTGAGGTGGAGAAATTCGACGAGAGAATTAATTTTGGCTTGTGGCAAGTGCAAGTCAGGGACATTTTAATTCAGTTAGGGTTACACAAGGCATTGAAAGGCAGACAAATCCCTAATATCAGTACTGGCAAATCTAGTATGAGCGACGAAGATTGGGAGGGTCTAGATTTGAGAGCAGCAAGTGGGATATGATTGTGTTTGGCTAAGAATGTCCTTGAGAATGTGTATGGAATATCTACAGTAAAAGAGTTCTAAGAAAAGCTCGAAAAGTTGTATTAAACAAAGGGCATCTCAAATCGGGTGTACCTAAAAGAGCAGTTTCATACACTGTAGATGAGGGAACGTACTACAATTTTAGATCATTTAAGTGTTCTCAATGAGATCATCTCTGAATTGGAGGCAATTGCAGTTTGTATAGATGATAAGGATCAAGCTTTGAGACTCTTCTGGTCTCTTCTACCTTCATATGAACACATGAAACTGATTTTGATTCATGGGAAGGAGAAGATAGTTTTTTCTGAAGTTACCGAAAAATTCTTTTCAAAAGAGAGAAGACTGAGTGGTGGAAGAAATGTTCCTCCTGAAAACTTAGCTTTGGTGGTAGCTGGATATCAGAAGAAGAACTCTATGAAGAAAAATGCAGTATGCTGGACGTGTGGATAATCTGGGCACGTGAAGAAAAATTGTCCGAAAGATGAAGCAGGTTCGGCAGAAGGCTCTGGGTCAGTTAATGGAGAGACTAACAATGTCGCTAACATTGTCTCCATAGATGATGATCTTGCTCTCTAAAAAGGGGACATGTTCATCCTCATGGCATGTCGCTAATCCTAAAGTTGCCATGATAGAAGATGTGTTACTGTTAGCAGGTCTACAAGTTTGCACACGGGCATTAGTTTGGCATTAATGCAAGGTGTGTAAAGGAATTTATGTCGATGACTGATGAATTTCCAGGAAAGCCAAACATGGGAGTTACACCATAATTTTTCAGCAAAGTTATTTTTCGACATGTGCCGAAGTAAAAAGCTTTGAATTTGTTTATTCTGAGTGGATATGCTTTTATGGTGGAGCATGATGCTATGAAGCATGATAATTCTCTACATTGATTGTTATGTTATTTTCAGGAGATCTTCATTGAGGTGGAGTGTCGTTGTGGGATCAACCAAAGTCACCAAGGTAGAAATTATTGAGTTTGGGTCCTTTGTTGTCCCATATTGGTTGAGGGCAACAATTGAGGCAAAGCTCATGCCTATATAAGGAGGTTGCTACCTCTTTAGTTAATGCACCAAATCAAAGTCAAAGATTTGTTTGACAAATTTGACT
>JANIJF010000005.1:67753594-67766097 GCA_024520955.1 Erythroxylum bequaertii
CACGTTTATTACGGGTTTCCGAGCCCGATGTTGGGCTCCGGTAACGGGGTCCAACAGTTTATGGAATCAATCTGTAGAAAATGCACTATATAATGTTGTTTTTGTGCTTATCTTTGAGGTTTGAGAATGGTATATGGAGAAACCGCAAGAAGCCCTTATCGGAGGATATGTTAATTCTCTGCTATTTCCACCCCATTTCTTGATTACTATTTTTTTAAAAGAAGTCATTTTAGGTTATTGGTGGCCCATTTGTGGGCAATCTTTCCTTCTCTTGATATTCGATTTACTTGGTTTCTATTTTTTTGCAATGCCTTATTTTCCAATTCAAATGTATTTGATTTTTGGGTCTTGATTTTCATTTTATTTACTATATTTCTATTGTTAATATTTGTTTAGTTGCCTTTCTCTACCAGAAAAATCTCTCTTTTTGTGTTTTCCCCCCTCTTAATTGTGATCTTTGTTTTACATAATGGAAGGGAACCACTTATAAATTAAAGACAAATTTGTTATTGAAAATCGACTTCATTTCATGCATTTTATTCAAATCAAATTCCAAGTTTCTATTTTACTATGTACAAACAATGTCTCTTTTTTTTTCTTTGCATTGAAATAACAGATTAAAAAAGTGATATGGTCCAATCTCAAACCCATTTAAATGTAGCAGATAACAGTGAAGCCCAAAATTGGATGTGGGTCTTGCATGTACTTGTTTCTTTTATTTTCATTAAATTTGCAGTTGATGATTTCTAATGAAATAAAAGGCAAGAAAACATATTGTGTTTGATTAAGATTTTAATAGCAAACTTTTTTCATAAACTGGATGCTTTCTTGCTCAAATTAAAACTTACAACACTTGAATACTGAATAGATTGTTTTATGTTGGTGATTGAAGGTACTTGTTTGATAAATAAGAATTTATTCGTCCTTTTCTTTTTTACCATTACCTTTTTACTCTCATTTTTACTAGTATGATTAAAGTTGTCTAATGATATGGATCACAAATAGGGTGTGTTGTTTCTAAATTACCTAAGAATTTTTTTTTATCTATGACGTGCTTTTACTTTTGTTGTGTTTTTAGAATAAAACAGTTGATATAAATTAATCAAAAAATGTCGAGATGGTAGATTTTTCTGATGTTCGAAATGAGCTTTGGTAGGAGGTATTTAGTAGAATCATTCTTGCTAAAGGAAAAATCAATGCATAATAAATCTATTCATTAATTTTAATCAGCGCCTACCTTGAATGGCTAATCGTCTTCTTCAAAGATTTTAGTCTCACTTAAATTAAGTCTTTTTCTTTGTTCTTTATATCTCATTTTTTGTTACGAAGCTATTAGATGAATTTGTGATTGTATATACTATATGTTGTGTACAACTTGTTCATTTCTTCTAAAGAACAAAGATGAAAATGGGGGTGGTGGTGATGTTTTGATGGTCCATACAGGATTAAGCAAATTGGTAATTTTAAAACAGTTTTCGATTCCAAAAACCATCTCCGTTCAATGTCACGATGATGGAGTCATTTAATCAGGTATGCATGTGTTCAAATTTGGGTTCCTTAGACCGTTTGATTTAGCTTTCTTAGTTTTTACTTAGGATTTAATTTTTCTAAGGATTATGAAGAAATTAAGATGATTGTTCTATACTATTTTTTCCTTAGAAGAAACACATGGTACGTGGGGTTCATCTAATTCATTGTTCTATACTGCATTTAGGAAATTAATTAATGTATCATTTGCTAGTTTAGTTAGAGCTAAGAAGTTATTGGAAGAGGTTGTCAATGAACCAACTATTGGCAGAAGATCTTTGTTCATTTCAATTAATGCCTTTGAACATGCAAAGAGCTTTCTTGGGATTTGAACATAGGAATTTTTTTTACCTTATCTACTGTTGAGCAAGTTTTACCTAATATAAGACCCTCAATATCCGCAAGTATATGGATCGTAAATTGTAGTATTAAAGGATTCAATCCCATAAGGAAATAGATAAAATTAAGTGAACCTAACTTTGTATTGTGAAATATGATTTGAATGAAAATAAAATCCTACAAATTAAAACAATCAAATAAAATTAAGCACTTAACCACTTCAGAATTAAGATGCCATAATAAAATAAAGATGATCAAGTATGAAAGCCTAGGATTCGTTCTAACGTTATTTTGCTCCCTTAACCACTGTTGATTCGATTAGGTATCGATCCTAGATTTCTAAAGGGTTTTTTATTCTCTCTTAAGACCTATTCATTTAATGCCAATTGATTAACCCTAATTGTTTACAAAATTCCAGATTTTACAATCTCTTGATTCACAAAAACATCATAACATTTTCAACTAGTTCTTAAGTATTGAATAATTGAGTTTTCACACAAGATCTCTTTTTGTATGATTATCAATTTGATATTTATTTGATTTATTAGGTTGTAACTCTTGTTACCCAACCTAATCAAATTACTTTCGACTCACTCTCTCTACATTGTATTGAAATTAATAATGATCAAGTTACAAGAGAACAAATCCTAGTCTAAAAATCAGAACATCATAAACGTATATAGCATACTCAAATCCATTTCATACATCAAGTTTAATGCAAAATAAACAAAGAGAGGAAGAAGAACTTGATTTGGACTGAATATGAAAAAGCTGGAACTCCCAGTGCTCTCCTATTGATCTTCCTTGATTAATCCCAATTTGGTAAGATGGAAGCTCATTTTTTTTGGAGTCTTTATATATTTTTTATAATTCTTTGAGGGTTTCAGGATTTTTGCACTTAATTTGGTTCCAAAAATAGCCTTAAAATGTCAAAATTACAAAAAGACACACGAGTTGGAAAAGCTGAAATTCACTGGAATTGTTGTTTGCGCCCTCTTGTCACGATTACGATTGTGACTTGCTTCCAATTCTTCTATTTTCTTCAATTTCCCATTTCCATACACTCAAACACACATCATACACCTCTTGAAACATAAATTAAGATCTAAATCATGCTTTAAACCACACAAACACTTTGAATATAAACAAATACTAATAATAACATAATTTTAAGTCTATGGTGAATTACCCAATGCATGATTTGGAATTCGCTGCAGTTGTCTTTGCCTTGAAAATTTGGAGACATTATCTATATGGTGAGACCTTCCAGATTTTCTCTGATCATAAGAGTTTGAGGTATCTGCTTAGTCAGAGAGAGTTGAACTTGAGGCAGAGGAGATGGATTGAGCTACTCAAGGATTATGATTGTACCATTGAGTACCACCCCGGGAAAGCTAATGTGGTGGCAGATGCTTTGAGCAGAAAGTCTTATACCAGTACAGCTCAGATTCAGGTCATGAGATTGCCTAATTTGATTCAGTTGAGAGCTTTGAATGTGCAGTTGAATCTGGAGCAGAATGGGGTTTTGTTGGCCACCTTGAAACTTAGACCGATACTACATGACAGGATCAGGAGAGTACAGGCCAAGGATCCTGCTTTGATGAAGCTGATTGAGAAGGTGAAGGCTGATTCGAGTTCTGAGTTTGAATTGAGAGATGAGACTTTGTGGTTGGGACAGAGATTATGTGTACCTGATGTGGATGATTTGAGGCGAGAGATTCTGGAGGAGGCTCATATGGCCGCCTATGCTATGCATCCTGGTACTACCAAGATGTATAACACTCTAAAACAACATTTCTGGTGGCCTGGCATGAAAAAGCAGGTAACGGAGTATGTATCCAGATGTATGACGTGCCAGCAAGTGAAGGCTGAGTACTAGGCTCCAGTGGGGAAACTCAATTCGTTGCCTATTCCCGAGTGGAAATGGGAACGAATCACTATGGATTTTATTATGGGGTTGCCCAAGACTCCGAGGCAGCATGACGTTATTTGGGTCATAGTGGACTGGTTAACTAAAACGACCCATTTCTTGCCAGTGAGGGAGAATAATTCCCTTGACCAGTTGGCCCAGAAGTATGTGACAAAGATAGTGAGACTGCACGGGGTTCCAGTGTCTATAGTGTCAGATAGGGATCCTAGATTTACTTCGAGGTTTTGGAAGAGCTTGCAGTCTGCTATGGGGACCAAGCTGAATTTCAGCACAACATTTCATCCTCAGACAGATGGGCAGAGTGAGAGGAAAATTAAGACTGTTGAGGATATGCTTCAAGCTTGTGTATTGGAGTTTAGAGGAGCATAGGATCAGTATATAGCCTTGATTGAGTTTGCATATAACAATCATTATCACAGTAGCATCGGGATGGCACCATATGAGGCCTTATATGGGAGACAGTGTCGATCGCCTCTGTATTGGGATGAAGAGTGTGTGAGAATGATTGAGGGTTCAGAGCTAATTCAAGATGCAGTGGATAAGGTAAAATTGATCCAGAGTCGCATTAAAGCGGCTCAAGATAGACAGAAGAGTTATGTGGATCAGTATCGGAGGGAGATGGAATATAATGTGGGAGACAGAGTGTTCCTACGTGTATCACCGTGGTGAGGTGTACTGAGGTTCGGTAAAAAGGGCAAGTTAAGCCCTAGGTACATTGGTCCTTATGAGATCATTGAGAGGATTGGACCTTTGGCCTACAGGTTAGCTTTACCGAGCAAGATGTCACAGTTACATGATGTCTTCTATGTGAGTATGCTCCGGAGGTATCGATCAGATCCGACACATGTGATACCGACTCAAGAGATTGAGGTGGCTAGTAATTTGAGTTAGGTTGAGGAGCCGGTCAAGATTGTGGGATCACAAATCAAGCAGTTGAGGAACAGAGTCATCCCATTGGTGAAAGTCCTATGGAGGAACCACTCGACTGAGGAAGCAACTTGGGAGACAGACGAGCATATGACGAGACAGTACCCCCATCTGTTTGATCAAACAGGTAAGAATTTCGAGGACGAAATTTTTAATTAGGAGGGGGGAGTTGTAACATCCCACCCATGATGGGAAGGGTAGAATAGTAATTTGGAAAGGGCTAAGACTGTTTAGGATGGTTTTGAAATATTCATGCATATTCTTATATGTGAATAGTGAAATTTGCACATGAAAATGATTGTACATGCATTCATGACATTTCCCGGTATATGTGTTTAAATGTAATTTTTGTGGAAAAATGTGATTTTGTGCTTGAAAATTGATTTGGAGTGGATTGTTATGTGTTTTCTATTTTTGGGGAAATTTAGGAATTTTTCTGGAAATTTTCAGAAAAATTCTCGAACCGAAAAAATTGCCAAATGGCGGATTGATTGGTTTCCCGTACCGAAAATTTTTGTCAAATGACACTGGAATATTGGGTACATTATTTTGGGATTGTAATTCAATTCATTGGAATTGGATGGATAAAAGGGTAAATGCTATTAGGGTTCCTTGATTAAGACAACTTAGTAATTTAATTCTTCTTTTCTTCATAAAGTGACAAATGTCTCTAATTCATTTAATGCTTGTCTTTTACTCATCATACACGACACTTCCATTTTGTGAAAGCTAAACGAACATTTCTTCTTGTTTTCTCTCCACATTCGGACGTTCTTCCCTTCTTTGATGGTGTTGAAGTTTGCTCATCTTCTCCTCCTCTTTCCACTTTGCTTTCTCTTCCATTAACTCACCTAAAAAGGTTTAGCATAAACTTTCTTCCTTGGGATGATGATGTCGTGGATGTTGAGTGAGAATTAGGAAGTTGTGATTTAGTTGGAAGATTGGAAGAATTGAAGATTTGAAGCTTGATAGGTAAGAGTTGAGTTATATGTTGTTAAATTGGTAGTTAGATGCATTTATTATGATGTTTTGTCCATTAATTATATGAACTTGTGGTTGGTTGAAATGGGTAGGTTATTTTCTGGGTTGATTTATGATTGATTGAGGATGAATGATGTTGAATAGGGGATTGATAAATTAAGTGTTTTGGATTGATTTTTATGGTGGTGGATGAGTGGAAATTAATGAAATAAAGTGTGTGTGTGTACTGCCAAATTTTAAGGCTAAGTGGTTAAGTGAAAGTTTGGATAAAATTTTGGTTGATTACTGGACTAATTGAGGTGCTTATTGATGTAAAAATGGTATGGAAGTGATAGGATTTGGTTTAGGTTGAAAATCTGGAAAATCAACTTTGCGTATGTTTCAGTGTTTTTATCATAGCTCCTTCTGTAGTTGAGCAAATGAGGTGAGGTTTGTCTTGAATGAAAATTGAGGTATTTGGCCACATTTCTTATGAAGGTAGTTCTGTCTAATTGTTACTGGAAGGGGTTTGAATTTGGTCTCGAAAGTGAGTTGTAGAGGCTGTACTGTTTTGGAACACAAAGATTGGGTAGAAAGTTCGATCGAAGTTCTGACATAATTAGGGGTGAAATTGGTTTTTGTGTTCTTCATGAACGTTGTAGGGCTGTCTTTTATCTTTTCATAGACACCAAGTTTGCCCAATTTGGAGTTCTAGGTCAAATTGTATGATGTTTACGATTTTTGATGTTGTTTATGAGGAGATTATCGATCGGTCATATTTGAGTGAATTTTTGACAATTTTAGAGACCGAACTGCTTTTACGTTGTTCATGAAACTTGTAGATCGGTCTTTTATCTTTCCTTAGACACCAAGTTTGTCCAATTTGGAGTTTGGAGTCAAAGTTTATGACCGTTTGAAAGTTAGGATGTCAGATCAGCGAGGGAGGGGCGAGGGCGCCCGCGCGCCGAGTGGCCCGCTCGGCCATTCTGTCAGACCTCTAGCCGACCGACCTCCCTCCACTATTTTGGCCATAACTTCTTCGTCTGACCTCCGATCGACCTCATTTTTGAACCGTTAGATTTCTATGACATTTTCCTATCTTTCCATACTAGATTTATTGGTTTTGGAATAAAATTAAAAAATATGGACTGAATCAAAGTGTGATGGTTGGTTGAAAAATTTTGAACATGCTTCAGTAATTTGGAGATATCTTGAGGTGTAGAGATTAGATTGAGGTGATTCTTGTGGAAAATTAAATTAGAGACATGGGGCTATAAATGTTATAAAGGACCCGAGCGGCAATTCAACCTATAAGATTTTCAATTTCCGGAGTGAAGTTCGGTATAATGTTCAGTCTTGGCTTAATTTTGGTCCAAAAGTGTGTTAGCCATAACTTCTTCATTTCTAATCCGAATTGAGTGATTTCAGTGGCAAGAGATTTATGGAATAATACAAGAGTTGTCACGAACATGCATTTTACACATTTTATTGCTTCATGTGCATTATTAAATAGTTCTGATTGTACATTTGGTAATGTTTGTATATTTTGCCTGTTATAGAGGCACATTTGGAGCGTCGATCCATCGACGTTGCTGAGACTTCCAGGCATTAGCTCGGAAGTTATAGGTGAGTAACCTAGATGGTTCTCTCAATTATTATATGTTTACTGTGGTGAATAATGGCGGGTTTGTGATTGGGTATGAATGTGGATTCCGGACAGAAGGTCCGATGTATTGGGAGCTATGACATAGAAGTGTTACCTGTTTGCGACTCTGAGAATTACTTATTTCTGATGTGTTAAATTGTGACACGTGGATTAATTGTGATATATTTACTGTTAAATTGGGACATATGCATTTCATACATGAATGCATGCTCAGATAATGATAGTTGTGACCGGAGCAGCCACCGAGAGCTAAAAGCTCAACGTATTAGGGCCTCGAGCCCACAGTGATTCAGAGCCTCAGGCTCAACGTTCAATGAGCCCTATATGGGACAGTTATCAATGAGCCCTATATGGGACAGTTATCAATGAGCCCTATATGGGACAGTTCAGGCGCTCGGTCACAACACCGAAATAAATTGGAAAAGTGTCACATGCACATGTCATATGCATATTGATTGAATTATTTTGATTGGGTGAAAGGCAAAAATGCCGTCTACTTATATGAGTGCAATCATATGGTACCTCTGACTATGCAATGGTGAAATAATTGTGATTTGCTTGAGTACAATCATGTGGTACTTCTGAATGTGAAATTGTGATACAACTGAGCATGTATTCATTTGGTTAAGTCTGTCTAATTGAATGATATGTGTAAAAGTGTTTATGATCGTCTATGCTTAAGTGAAATTATCTATGTTCCAGTAAAGTTGTGAAATGTGATCCAATATGCAACAGTGTGAGTATATGTTATGTGACATGATGTGTTGCATGAATTGAGTGGACCATCGATGCTGGTCACCTCATTGAACTCACCAAAATTTGCAATTATTTTTTAGGACCTAGAAGAATACCCCGTTAGGCAACGGGCATATATCAACCGCATGTGAGTGAAAGAAGAGGTCGGGATCAGTTCGCGTCTGCATTAGTGTCTATTAAAATTTTTGTACAACCTATGAAGTCACATTGTAAAGTCAACAGACTGAAATAAATTGTATTTATAAAAAGGACCCCCGGGGTCATTGTATGTACCGATGACTATGTATGTTATAATTGTCCGCATAGTGTATGTTTGTCTTTTTAAAGGAATCAAATTTATACTGAGTGATGTAGCACGCCACCCTCGCAGGGCGCGGACTCGGATATCACTATCGATGTCAAGTTCGGGTCACGCGGGAGTGGGGTGTTTTGAGAAACAAGACAGTTCAGTTAGTCACAGTTCTCTAGAGAAACCACTCGACGGAAGAGGCTACATGGGAGCCTGTAGAAGCAATGAAGGAGAAGTATCCATACCTCTTTGTGGACTCAGGTAAGAATTTCGAGGACGAAATTCTTTAAGGGGGGAGAAATGTTGGACCCCAAATTTTTTTTATTCATTTCTTTTATTAAGCATGATTTAAAATTTTGAGGTCTTGGTAGATAAATTATTTTGGAGTAATTAGCATGTCAAATGTTAGGAGGATTTATTGTTTGAATTGATGGAATTAAGTTATTAATGTAGTAAGAATGCATGAGGGGTAATCTTGGTAGATCACTTAAGCCTTTAAGTTTTTAGGCATAAATGGAAGGGCATAAGAGTCTTTTTGCAAGCATTAAGAGGGTAAGTTAGAAGAAGAAAGGGTTGGCTTGTTATGAGAAGAGGAGAGTGTCGTGGGTGTGAAGAGAAGAGAAGAAGAGAAGAAAGCCAAGCTAGGGTTTTGGAGAATTTGAAGAATTGGAAGCATCACCAAGTAAGTATAAGCATTAATTGGATGAATGAACCATGTTTAGTGATAGTTAGGAGTGAAAAATGGGGTTGAATGTGTGTAGGAAGAAGTTGTTGAATGGTGTATGAACAATGTTGAAATCTTCTAGGGTTAACAATTATATTGTGTTTGTAAATAATTTCTACATCAAAACAGAAGACCAAGTTGCAAATATATTTACAAAGGATCTCAACGAAATAAAACATGAAGAGTTTTGCGAGCAGCTTGGGATAATTTCAAGAAAAACTTTGAAGAGAAATTAGCTGGTAAAGGGGAGTGTTAGAAATCACCAACTAATTTAGAAAACTCTAGATTTGTAAATAAAAAAAATTCTAGAAACATCATCATGCAAGTTGGCAAGTTGTAGAGTTTAGAGTCTTCTTACAAGTTGCTGCAAAGTCGGTGTAGTGAGCCTATAAACAGGCAATAGCTCCATTTCATTGCATACCATAAAAAGAGATAGAAAAGTGTCCTAAGTGATGGAAAAATGTGTCCTAAAGTGTAGTGTGTGTCTGAATTTCAAGTTTCGTTCTTTTTTCTATTTTGTTTAAATCCTTCAGTGTTTTGAGTTTTGTATTCAAGTCTTTTTATTAATAAAATTATCATTACTTTGTTTAACACTCATAACCATAGGATATAAATCCCCCGACAACCTACACCCTAATCAACTTTTTTGTTGGTTATCCCATAATCCTCTTAGAAATGGCATAAATGGAGGCTGCAAGGCTTCAAAAATGGTATGGCAATTCCTGATAGCTAAAGCTAGCACCTCCGATACTCCTATTAGTATATTTATGAGTGAACCATGTTACGCTCATAAATAGAGTTCTTAGTTGCAAGAGGACTCCCAAGATATTTTATTACTATATTATTTTAATAATTAGTTCTAATATTTAATTAATTCATGTGTGATGCTTATATTACATATATTTTTCGTTATTTTTTATCAAAATTTTAAGAAAAAGAATATTTAAAAATAAAAATTATAAAAATATTTCAAAATTACTTATAAGTAATCAACTTTTTTTTTAAATTGAATTTGTCCACTTAACGGTCTAAACGTATCTCCATAATACATTATGCACTGCACGTGTGTTTGCAAGTTTGATTTAGAGGTAAGTGTATTTTATAATAAACTGACTAAGAAAAGGAAATTGCATTTACTATGTAGTTCATGGATTGAAAATGAATTTAACCTGAGGTCTAGGTGAGCTAGTAAAAGGCTCTTTTGGTTTAAGTGAAGTTGTGGGTTTGAATCGCCTTCATGTATGCAGCAATTTAAAACTTGAGACTAGAGTTTTGTATCTCGCAAGGAACTTACCCAACTCAAGCGGGGATTAATCTAAAAGTGAATGACTTAAAGACATCTTTTCATAGTTGAAGTCCTCCTAAGACACCTCGTGAAAAAAAAAAAAAAACTTCATTTTTGAACGTTATTCTTTCTCAAAAGATTTCATTTTTATTGAGGTTAATTTACATAAGATTAAAGTCTAAACTTGTCATGCGCAGGTTGTCTTATTTCGTTTTCCTTCACATTTCCATCAGCACCCTCCTCTAAAGCCCAGAAATATCTAGTCTTTGCAAGGACAACACGACGCCCTAAAGCCTTTCAACCCCGATAACGGTCAAAACTGTAAAATGAATTAAACCAAGCCTCTTTTGTGTCCACTCAAAAAGCACCTTATCTTATCAACATCGTTGTCTTGTCCTATTAACTCACTCTCGCTTCATCGAATTGTAACCTGTGACGAGAGAGAACAGAACGAAAATGGCAGTGAAGATACGGTTCGCGAGACTTGGGTGCAAACACCGACCCTTTTACAGGATCATTGTCACCGATAGCCAAACCCCAAGAGATGGCAAGCACATTCAAGTTGTGGGCTTTTATGATCCTCTGTCTGGTACTGTTACTTCGCTTCACATTCCCTCTTTTTGGTAAAGAAAACAAAGACTCGACTTTTTTGAAGTTTCAGTGATTAGCTTTTATGTTAATCCTAGTGGATTTCTTTTGAATTTGAGTTATGTTGCAGGCAAAGATGGTAACAAGTATATGGGGCTCAAGTATGATGCTGTCAAGTAAGTCATCTTTTTCTACCGCTTTTATAGTAAATTTGCTTAAATTATGCATTTTGGCTGCGTTGATTTTTCTTGCTTATGATAATTTACATACAACAACAACTTATTACGATAGCTTTATAGAAAATTTTCCTTCTAGTTCATCTTTAATTGGGAATTTTGAAGTAACTAAAGGACTCAAGGATGATACATTGTGGAAAGAGAAATGTGTCAACTTGTTGAAATATTTACATCTCTGGGTAAAAGTAGTAGACTTCTATGTTTAGATGGAATTTAAAAAAAAAAGGTTGAAAAGTTCTAGGTAAAGGATCTTTTTGTGGAAATTCTGGTGGCTGGGAAATGGATATCTCTTTGGCGCTGTTTTCTTTTACATACAGGCCTTTGAGAAATCATTGTGCCATTGATGGAGGACAAGCATAAAATTCACCGAGGTTCTTGGCTGTCATATTTAAGTAGGAGTTGATCTCCTGAAGATATACACAGACGCCCAATGTTGGTTGTTGGTGCGTGTACAAGTTCTTCAGGAATATGATAGCATCATTGCCTATGATCTATATAGTTCTAGTGCTACATTATCTCTGGAAGTGTTTTTGTTCTATGCCATTTTGCCACTTGATTTCAACTAAATTCTTCAGTAAATGACCGAAAAGTTTACTCAGTTTATGCTTATACATTATGGAGTGAAGTCCATTGAAAGATGGCCACCAATTATCTGTTTAATTAGTTTCACCTTGTGCAGCAGTCATGTCCTTTATTTTCGTTCAGTTATTCTTCTATTCGTTCTCTGCAGGCATTGGTTATCAGTTGGAGCTCAGCCTACAGATCCTGTGCGCCGCATTCTTCTCAAAGCAGGATTGATATCTCCACCATCAATGGTGGTTGTGAAAGACAAAGGTGGACCAAGCAACTCAGGTCTTGTTGATGCTATTGCAGATCCAGAGTAGTCTGCTAACCATGTTAAACTTGCGCTTCTTGAGGCACTTGCATATTGTTTTTGAATGGTGGACATGTAGAACTTTACATGTATGCATGACCTGAACAATGAGGTTGTTGAATGCATTCAAAGTCTTTCTTGTCTTACCTCATACATTCCTCCATTACAAATTTGATACTATCATTTTTGTAGAAGTGAAAGCAGATGCAAGGATAGAATGATGCAACCATTGAATGATATAACTTTTGTTATATCATCTACTTAATTTTGCATCCGATTGTTGATAGAAAATGTGAAGATAATAATCTTAAATATATGATTTTGCAACTACTTGTTTTAGAACGTAGAAAATGTTGGTTTTGAGATTTCTAGGCACCTAAACCTCATCATCAATGACCTTGG
>JANIJF010000005.1:68094526-68104820 GCA_024520955.1 Erythroxylum bequaertii
TTCGGGTTATCTAACCTAAGTTATGTTTTTCCTAACGATTAACGATCGTTAGATGCTACTCACAAATATTAAAAGTAACAATTACAGATTACAATCAATATTTTAGCAGTAGGTTTGAAATAAAACGATCAAAATAATTTATGAAGATCATTAATTCCAAAACCATTAAAATCAATACCAACAACACAACAATCCAAAAATAAATCACAACTTTAAAATGACAAAAATAGCTTCATCGTGACTTAGCTTCGATATCCCTGTTAAACCAGTGTTGGAAAGTTAGCTGGCCACCTTCATTTTTATGCTCCAAAAATGAGTCATATATATATTGTAATACTAATGCTCACGGTGGGCAATTAAAATGAAGAAATAATTAATTTCTGGCAGCTCCACGTCTCCCGCACTCTAAGCTTTGTTTCTGCGCCTACCTGTGATTGTTCTGTTCATTGACTATGCTTCATTCTTCTTGGTTCCATGTGTGCCACTGTAGATGAAGAGACCATTAAAAATGGATCACCTCTCAACCTTCTTGTGCCCCAACTTGTAGGTGACAAAACAAATAAAATATTAGTCTCTTAAAACCCTTATGCGCCGACAACTCCATCTGAAAAGAAAAAAATAAATGCTTTGCTTCTTGTCTCTATTATTATTTGCGCCGGCATACCTCCCTAGCACACTTGATTTTAAAACATCACTTAAAACTCTCCTACCGGACATTGTGTAAAGACAAGACAATCAAAAGCCTCCTACACGTTAAAACCCTTCTGCCTATTGCTGTGTGCCGACACTCTCCAGTCATAAGACAATTAAAACTTCAACTTAAAAACCCTTGCTCCAGCTCATCCCTTTCACGTCTGTTTTTTCGTCCTTTTTAATGTTCCTGCTGGCACACACCTCTCTATGCACGTCTGTTTTTTCGTCCTTTTTAATGTTCCTGCTGGCACACACCTCTCTATGGGCCATTCCTTTGACAATTAAAAACCAAGACTTTTAAAAACCCTTTCCTAAAACCTTTGGCTCCAGCACATTCCGCGTGTCTCCTCATTCGTCGACCCTGTAGCAAAAAGTTCCCAGCTAAATTAAAAAGACTCTAATTAAAAACCTTCCTCCCATGCTATATTATGTTGTGCGTTTGCGTTTTTTACAAAAATACCTAGCAGCGTTATTTAATGCTGCATTTAGGCAGTATCAGCGTATGGGATTTTTTTGCTTTTTTTTAAATAATTTGTGCCTTTAACAAAATAAACATTTGTGCTCCAATTTATTTGTAGAAAATTTTGTCTTTTTGGATAAAAAATATATCAATAAATTCAACCTAGTAGTCAGCACAAATTGAACACAAATCAAACATTTTATCATAAAAATAGGATTGAAATCACATGTGAATGCATAGGAAAATATAAGAAAATTCAATCCTATCAGATTTGTATGTGAATTTCCGACTTCACTTATCCGAGGAGATTGATGTTCAGGAATGTATTGAGAGTGTTCTGTTTGCATCTGAAATTTGAATGATATCTATTTGCAACTGAATTCTGAATGATTTTAGAATACTCAACGAAAGTTAAATGTCGGACTGAGGTTCAATGAATATAATATTCTGTCTGTGCATCATAAGTGAATGTTATTCATGGCATTTTTTTATTTGATGCATTTCATAAAATGCATGTTTAGATAAAGGTGTTGTGATCAGAGTAGCCAATCTGAAAGAGCTTTAAGCTCATAATTTTGTACGTAGAGCTTTGCTCCGTAATTTCTGCATCTGACGGAGCCCAATGGGCCAATATCTGTATCTAAAAGGCGCTCAGTCACAACAAATAATAACGAATCTGAAGTCTCATATCCATTTGAATTTGTATATTTATGATTATGAAACCTTTTCTGAAATTGTGACGATAAAGTGATGTGCCATAATAATATGATTGATTAGGTTATACATGTTTTGAAAGAATATATGTAAAATGTGTGTCATTCATTATATCTTATTAAGATGAAAAATGTTTGTGAAATTGGTTGGTTATATGATATTTGTGTCTTTGACTTGAGTTAGATCATCAATGATGGTTCACTCATTGAGTTCGCAAAACTTATAAAAATTACAACATGGCTTTTTCAGTACGAGATAGGAGACCTAGTTCCTAAGATTTTTTAAAGGAACATTTTTGATTAAGATATGGCTTAAATGTCTGTCATCTGACATTAGAGGATTTATAGATTGTATTTTGTAGTTTCTTTGACCTATAGAACTTTTGTATAATAGATTGTAAACTTTCTCATGTTTGGTAATGTAAATACTTGTTTCAATAACTACAATGTAAGCTTTTGTCAATGAATGAAATGAAGTGTTGAGGTTTTAAGTATTGTATATTCTTTATGATTCCATTTAAGAGATTATGTTTGCTCTAATATACCATTGTTATAGAACATGTATTTGAATGTCCTCTTGATGTTCAGGTATATACTCTATGGTAGTGGGTGTTACAATTTTGGTATCAGAGTATGGTTTGGCATCCATAGGGACATATAAGAGTATTGAGACATGATAAATATTGAGAGACTCAGTCAGTGATCATAACTATTTTTGTTATAGGTCATCTGCTATAAGATATCAAGTTGGAAAGTCAGCTGACATGGAGTTTGTAGGAGCCAATAAAGAGTCTCTTATACCTGAGTTTGCACAAATACATCCGAGAATCCTGAAGAGGAGGGAAAGGAGATACCATAAGCTTTGGAAGCAAGGGGGTGTAGACTTCTAAGAAAGTATAAACCCTGCTGAGGCAGAAGTTAGCTAGAGAGAGCTAAAAGAGTGTTTGATTAGATGGATCATGAGTCAAATGAGAGATTTGATTATGCAGTCTCACTTCTGCAAGGTCCAACATACCAGTGGTGGAAGATTGTTCTAGGCAGTGCCACCAGACCTTGTAGTTTGACTTGGGGAGATTTTTTGATGGTGTTTAAAGAGAATTACATGCCGAAGATTTATCTGGACAAAATGATGAAAGAATTTATGGATCTAAAACAAGGAAGTCTCTTAGTAGCGGAGTATGAGATAAAATTTATTGAATTAATGGGGTATGCAACTGCATTAAACCCAACTGAGGAGAACAAGTGTAGGAGGTTTGAAGATGGGTTAAATATGGAGATAAGAATGAGGCTAGCCATTAGGTAGTTTTACAAAACTTCGAGCGGCCTCGATAAGAATTGAACAGTTGCTAAAGGATGATCAGGGAGAGTATAAACAGGAGTCTAAAATGAGGAGACAAAGTAAATCTCAGGCTGATTCTAGTAGACGCTTCAGTAAATGTCAGAACAGATTGTCTCGATTCTAGGCTAAATCGAGACAATCTGGGTTTTGACCAAGAAGTGGATTTGTTCAGATTGGTAGAGGTAGAGGACAAGTGCCCTCTAGGAAATCACAACAGATGCCTAATTGAGCACTGTGGTAAGAAACATGGTGGTGAGTGTTGGAGGTTATCAGGAGCTTGTTTTCGATGTGGCTCTGTTAAGCATCAGATCAAAGATTGTCCCAAGACTTTGGGACTATGGTCTGGAATGAGAAGAGGAACAGTGACTGAGATGATGATCCAGTAGAGTAGAGTTATTAGATCAGTATAGAAGGGCAAAGGGGCAGAGGTAGAGGCAGGACACAATTAGCAAAGCCTGGTGGTAAGACTGAGGTGTGGAGTAACCAACTGTAGTCTTAGGCTAGGGTCTATTCCATTACCAAATAAGAGGCACAGAACTCCCCAGATGTGGTAGCAGGTATGGTGAATGTTTTTAATTTTGAAGCATTTGCATTAGTAACTCCAGGATCTACACATTCATTCATCACACTGCATCTGGCATCTAGATTGTATTGTGAGAGAGAGATACTAAATTGTGGTTTGGTAGTGAGTACTCCGGTAGGTAGTACTACAGTGATTGGGGAGATATGTAAGGAGTGTATAATACAAATCGATTAGGCGGAGTTAGAGACTGACCTGATGATACTACAGTTAAAGGAGATGGATATTATTCTAGGCATGGATTGGCTCACTGCTCATAGGGTTGTAATGAACTGCTATACTAAGGAGGTGATCACTGAATCCCCTAGTCAACCGAGAGTAGTGTTTTGAGGTATTAGTCAAGTAGTGCCAACCAGGTTGATTTCTTCGATGAATGCCTTGAAGTTGATTCGAGTGTATGTGAAGCTTATTTAGCCTACATGATTGATACCCATACTGGGCAGACAGTTCAGGAAATTTCAGTTGTTAAAAATTTTTCGGACGTGCTTCCTAGTGAGTTACCGGGGTTACCCCTAGAAAGAGAAATGGAGTTCATAATTGACCTTGTTCCAATTACCGCTCCTATATCGATTCCTTCATATAGGATGCCACTTGTGGAACTAAAGGAGCTCAAGGCCTAGTTGCAAGAGTTGTTGGATATGGATTTCATCAGGCGCAGTGTGTCACCTTGGGGAGCTCTAGTGTTATTTGTGAAGAAGAAGGATGAGACGTTAAGGCTATATATTGATTACAGGCAATTGAATCAGGTGACAGTGACGAATAAGTATCCTCTACTAAGGATAGATGACTTGCTTGATCAATTACAAGGAGCTCAAGTGTTTACAAAGTTAGACTTGAGATCAAGGTACTATCAGTTGAAGATAGCAGAGGTTGATATATCAAAGAGTGCATTTAGAATGAGATATGGGCACTTCCAGTTTTTGGTGATGCCATTTGGGTTGACTAATGCCCCCAACAACTTTTATGGCCTTAATGAATATGGTATTTCAACCTTATTTAAATCATTTTGTGATTTTGTTTATTGATGAAATTTTGGTATATTCGAATTGTAGAGAAGATCATTATGAACATCTGAGATTGATTCTACAGATAATGAGGGATAAACAGTTATATGCTAAGTTCAATAACTGTGAATTTTGGCTTAATCAAGTAGTATTCTTGGGTTATATTGTGTCTGGACAAGGCATATGGGTAGACTCGAAGAAAATAGAAGCAGTGTTGAGGTGGGAAGCTCCAAAAAATGTGACTGAGATTTGGAGTTTCCTTGGATTAGCTGGTTATTACAGAAGGTTTGTTGAGGAGTTTTCATTGATCTCAGCCCCTTTGACAAAAATTCTGAGGAAGAATGTTCCTTTTAGATGGAATGGTGATTGTCAGAGGAGTTTTAAGGAGCTAAAACATCAGTTAACTACAGCACCGATATTAGCTATTCCATATGGATCAGGAGGATATGTTGTGTACAGTGATGCTTCACACCAGGGTTTAGGATGTGTATTGATACAGTATCGCAAGGTAACATATGTATTGAGACAATTGAGATCTCACGAATTTAATTACTCGATACATGATTTAGAACTTGCTGTTGTAGTATTTGCTTTGAAGATTTGGAGAAACTACCTGTATAGTGAGACTTTTAAGGTATTTACTGATCATAAAAGTTTAAAATATTTGTTCAAATAGAAGGAGTTGAATATGAGACAGAGGAGATGGATAAAATTGTTGACAGATTATGATTATACAATTGAGTTATCATCTTGGCAAAGCTAATGTGGTAACGGATGCATTAAGCAGGAAGTCCAATAGCAGTGTGGCTCAAGTATAGTTATCGAGGTTACTGAGCCTAGCTGATTTAAGAGCATTGAATATTGAATTGAATTTGGGTCAGAATGGAGCATTGATAGCTATATTGAAGTTGAGACCTATATTGCATGAAAGAATCAGAAAGGCTCAGAACAGAGATCTAGAATTGGTGAAGTTAATTCAAATTGTGAAAGTGAATCTGGATTTTGAATTTGAATTGATAGATAATACATTGTGGTTAAAGCAAAGATTATGTGTGCCCAATGTTGATTATTTGAGGAAAGAGATTATGAAGGAAGCATATGTAGCAGTCTATGGTATGCATCCTAACCAAGATGTATAACACATTGAAACAACATTTTTGGTGGCCAGGGATGAAAAGGCAAGTATCTAAATATGTGCCTAAGTGTTTGACTTGCCAATAAGTAAAAGCTAAGTATTTGGTTCCGATTGGTATGTTATAGTCCTTGCCTATTCCAGAGTAGAAAGAGGAGAGAATCATAATGGATTTTATTATGGGTTTGTTAAGGACTCCGAGGTAACATGATGCCATTTGGGTCATTGTTGATATATTGACCAAGTCTGCTCACTTCTTGGTAGTGAGAGAGAATAACTCACTATATCATTTAGCTCGAAGATATGTGAATGTGGTATTTAGGTTACATGGAGTTCCAGTGTCCATTATATCGAACAGGGATCTTAGATTTACCTTGAGATTTTGGGGTAGTCTACAAACAACATTGGGTACGAAGCTAAAGTTCAGTACTACATTTCATCCACATACAAATGGACAGCGTGAGAGAACGATTAAAATTGTTGAGGATATGATAAGGGCTTATGTATTAGGGTTTCAAGGAGCATGGGATCAGCATGTGACTCTGTTTGAATTTGCATATAACAATTAGTATCATAGTAGCATTGGTATGGCACCATATGAGGCATTATATGGCAGGAAGTGTTGATCACCTTTATATTAGGATAAAGAGGGTCTAAGAATTATTGAAGGCCCAGAATTGATTTAGGATACTGTGGATAAACTGAAATTGATCTAAAGTAGAATTAAAGCGGCACAAGATAGACAGAAGAGTCATAAGGATCAACATAGGAGAGACATGAAATACCAAGTTGTAGATAAAGTATCTTTGAGAGTATAGCCATGGTGAGGAGTGCTGAGGTTCGATAAAAAGGGTAAGTTAAGTCATAGATACATTGGTCCTTATAAGACCATTGAGAGAGTTGGACCATTGACTTATAAGTTAGCCTTACCGAATGAGATGTCTCAGATTCACAACGTGTTCCATTTTAGTATGCTTAAGAAATATCAATCTAATCCTACTCATGTGTTACCAGTTCAGGAAGTTGAAATTGCAAGTAATCTGAGTTATATTGAAGAACCAATAAAGATAATTTGCGATCAGAATAAATAGTTGAGGAACCGAGTGATTCTATTGGTGAAAGTCTTTTAGAAGAATCATTCGAGTAAGGAAGTTAAATGGGAAACGGAAGAGCACATGAGAAATTAGTAACCCTACCTATTTGACCATAAAGGTAAGAATTTCGAGAACAAAATTTCTTAAGGGGAAGAATTGTGATATCCTATTTTTCGACATATACTTAGGGTTTAACCCTAGATTAAGTATTGCATATACATGCATAAGATTAGCATTCATACACGAATTGAGTTTTGTATACATTACAAGTTAGAATATGCACTCAATTGATATGTCCCAGGGTATGAAAGAAGTTAAGCGAACATGATGTAAATTGTGATCTAGTATGTCTTGAATTTTGGTACGATTGGATTTCAATTAGTAAATTAGAAGAATATTATCCCTAATATGTCTGTCATTCAAGAAGGCACCTTGATTCTCACTGATCAGAGGGGTTAGTGCTTTCTTCAAACTAGTTGCTAAGATTTTAGAGATAAATTTGTATAGGAAATTTCTGTAGGCTATGGGTCTAAACTCACCAAATTTTATGGGGTTAGAGCATTTGAGGATCAACCAAACAAAGGTTCTGTTGATCTTTTTTAGAAGAGCCTTTATGGAGAAGAACTCATAGACTGTTTGATTAACAAAGTTTCCAGTCATGCTCAGAGATTTTTGTAAGAAATTTCCATTAAGGTCGTCAGGCCCTTAGTCCATCAAGCCATCATTTCCAAAAACTGCTTTCTCAATTTCAATGTCATCCATAGGTTTAATATGAGAATCCAAATCTAGGGGTGAGACTTGTTTAAATGAAATTTTTTTGAGATCATCAAAAGTAACAATTAAGGGATTAGTGGAACCAAGTAGGCCTTTAAAGTGCCTAACTGCTTCCTCTTGGATTTCTTGATGTGTCTAAAGTGTTAAGCCTTACTTGGAAATAATGGATAATATTTTGTTGCAATTTTTCCTTGTAATAATTGAATTAGAGAAGAAGCTGGTATAATTGTCATCATCTTTCGGCTAGCTCACGTTAGCTTGTTATTGTAAGAGAGAACTATTGTTGTGTGTGGATTGTATGAATTGAGACAAAAATAGTTTTTCTTTATCCTACAACATTTGATCAATAGGATTGTAAGCAATTATGTATTTTATGTCTTCTACTTCTATTCTGGAAGATTTAATAGCATAAGTTGTGGATCTTTGCAGAGAATTCAGCACTTTCAATTCCTGCTTGATGATTTTCAATTTTGAACACATCTCCATTGTTTGGTCTCTTGAAAATATTGTTCAGACCCTCATTTGCATGCTTTAGAGAATCTTGATACAATAACTAGGAAGTTTTTGAACCAAAAAGGATGATGTTTTATAACTTTCGAGAACAAGTTGTCAACAACAATTGGTGTATGATCTGAGAAGAGAGGATATTTGAATTTAAAAATACTGTTAGGGAATTGGCTTACCTAAGTTTCATTAACTAAGGCACAATCTAATTTATTCCTGATATACCAATCAGATTTTTATTGTTGGATCAAATGAATGTGTGTCTAACAAACTTGAGATCAATTAGGTCCTTCATACATTCTTTCAAATTAGATGTATAGTTCTTTAAATTACAATGTCCTTGTGCTTCTGAAGGGTATAAGGTTGAGTTGAAGTCTCCATTAATAAGCCATTGTTTAGAGATGCTATTTTTGATAGTTTTGAGATTATTCCATAAACTTCTTCTCTAAAATCCAAAGTTGCTTGTATATATAAATGATATATTCAAGTCGATGTGCTCCTATATGAAGAAGATGCTAAGGTGCATAGCCTGTTCTGTGGAGTCCAATAAGTCTACTTTGATCTGATCTTTCCTATAGCAGGTAATAATTCTATCAAGAGCATGTTGATTATAGTTTGTAAGCATGTTCCAATTGGAACCAAAAATTTCCAACTTCTCAAGGTTTTCTAGTCTAATTTTGATTTCAAGTAAGCCAATAATGAGAGGCTTCTCCCTCAAAACAAAGTACCTTAAAGTTCAGAGCTTAGTAGGATAGTTTATTCCTCAAACATTCCATGTAATTATAGACATATTAAAGGGCATGGTTTGTGGAGCATTTTCCTTTTTCCTCTTTTGGATCTCCTCCTCTCCACAGTTAAAATTTTGGCACTATCTTCAATATCATTGATTCCTTGAGTTCCAATAGGAGTTGCAAGGACATCTGATGTATTAGAAACATTGGTGCTAACCTTTGCTAGCTCTACTGTAGGATGGTTTAAACATTGTGAAGCAACTTTGGTGACTAGTGATTCAATATTATCTTCCTTCTAGTTTGTAAGTGTTGTATATGATATCTTTATATTTCCCCTTCTTGCATTGTATAATAAATTTTGATCATTAGATTCATAACTATGTTCATCATTACCTTCCTTCTGCTTCTTATTAGTTTGAACCTCAATGTTTTTAGGGGTGGTGGAAGGCTCGGGGGTTGACAGGATGACAATACCATCTCGTATGGCTATAGTTTCTATATTTAGGAATTTAGGATTTTTCTCCTTAGTTTCTAGAGGTTGAATCTTGTCTGCTTCCCCCATAAGCTTTTAATAGTTTCTAGTTTTAAAAGTTTTTCTGGTTAGTTTCTAGTTCTTACCTTTAGTTTTAGAGGGTAGCTTAGTGGTAAGAAATGACAATGCTATCTACCCATAATTTGTCAACTTCCCTTAGTCTCATGATCATGATTTCATCTGGGAGATCCTTGGAAAGTTCCACACTGATACATATCCTTGCATAGCCTATTCGTTTCTTCTTAGTAGTGTGTTTATCCATACAAAAATGTCTTCCAATATAGCTAGCTAAGGAGCTCAACCCTTGGGTTGTCCAATATTCAAGGGGGACATTGTGGAAGTTTATCCAAAATGGGATGCTTTAGATCTTATTAGTTTCTAGTCTCAGGCTTAGATACCAATTTTGTAGAAATATTAGTTGGTCAGAAAGATGCCATAGTCCTTCTTCTAGCATTTTTTGAGCTTTAGAAACTTAATAGAAGGTAAATATAATCAGATTGTCTTCAGAAAGGAGGACATTCGACAGTCCTCTATGCTTTTAGATTTTATTAGCCCATCTTGATACTATTAGAAAAGATGGTCATTTTTGGAAGAAGAATTCAACAATTGTGGATTCCCAGCTGTGTGCTACTTACTTCAATACCTCAAGGTTGGGGCAAATTGTAGCATCCCATCACCGATGGGAAGGGTAGAATAGTCATTTGGAATGGTTTTCGAGTGCTTAGAAACACCCTTACA
>JANIJF010000005.1:68640472-68652148 GCA_024520955.1 Erythroxylum bequaertii
TGTTTTACGAAACCAATGGTTCAAGAATCAAGTCATTTGGAGGTCTAGAGAAGAAGTTATGGCCAAAAGAAGCAACCGTGTTTATGACCTCAATCAAAACAAACCTGGATTAGTGCGATTTCCATAATTTTCACAAGAAATATCTGATTGATTTTGTTTTTGGACCATTGGAAAGAATACTTCAAGATCTACAACTTTCATGAAGAAGTCAAAGACAAATTCTTTCATCTGAGGGGTCGAAAATGAATCAGACGATATGACGTCATTTTTGAGACGAAGTGACATCATCAGACGATACAAGGTTGGGAAAATTATCGTAGCTTTCCTTACAGATATCGGATCGAGGTGTTCTTTAACTGTTTGGAAAGAAGACTTCAAGAGCTACAACTCTTATGAAGACCTCAAAGATTAATTCTGTCATATAGAGGATCAAAGTTGGACTAGAAAGTGTTTTGGCCAAAATGAGACGATGCTGATGTCATGAGACGAATCGCTGACATCATACTGAGACAAAGCAAAATGAGACGGTCAAACTAAGATGCAAAAAGTCAAACATGAGACGATGAACAGTAACTGAGATGGTCAAACTGAGACGCAAAAAGTCAAACATGAGACGATGAACAGTAACTGAGACGAAAGCAATGAACAGTAACTGAGACAGTCAAACTGAGACGCAAAAAGTCAAACATGAGACGATGAACAGTAACTGAGACGAAAGCAATGAACAGTAACTGGGACGGTCAAATTGAGACGCAAAACGTCAAACTAAGACAATGAATAGGAACTTCGTCTTACTTTTGCTCCAGAACGTCTCCACTTGCAAAGATCATAACTTTTGACTCTGATGTCCAAATTTTTCATATAATATACCGTTGGAAAGATAAAAGAAAGATCTATAACTTTCCAAAAGACAACTGTGCTCAAATATATTTATATCAATCCCAAATTTGCCCCTAAATTCTGAAAACAAAATTTTCATTCATACACCAACACTGCAACCAATTCTTCACTTCATGACAAATTTTGAGACTTATAGAGCCAGAATTGAAATTCAATGTCTTCATACAAAATGTAACTATATATCTCTAGTTTAATCCAAATCAAGAATCATCTCGTTTGGATGACTAGAGAAAATGTTGTGGCTAAAAGACTAAAGCATACTCAGTCAATTTTTTCCAGATCACCCCCCAATCTTGTTTCTAAATCTTTCCGTATCACAACTCATACCAAGATCACTCTTTCTACTCCTTCTATTCCTCATTTTCAATAAAATCATATTTAATACCATTTATACCCAGAAGTTGTCAATGAATGCATGTACCACTTTTTATGTGAAAACATTTCGTATTTACGTGCATATATGCTAACATGATGCATGAGCAAGAAAATGCATTGTTTTAATTTCTCTTTGAGCTCACAAATACTGAAAGTTCGGGTCCTAACCCTTGATATGGGGACGGGATGTTACATTCTAGTACGTATCCTGCTAGAATGGTGCGCTACATTCAATCACTACATTCACTTTATATGGCATCATATATTTTATTCCCATATGGACATCATTAAGAAATTCACAATTCTTTAAAACCCAAAATTTCCTCATTTTATTTCATAAAACCCAAAGGTCTATAATGTGTCTTTCAGCATTCCTTAGAGACAAATTGTTAAGGGAGCTAAATAGTAAAAATTTAACCCAAATTCTAGATGTGAATACTCGTAATGTCATGCATGGATATAGACCAATATCTTATTGCAATATGATTTATAGCATCAAATGATCAGTTATAAATTAAAAAGAGCATTACCTAACATTATTAGTGAATTTGTGTCACCCTTTAGTCCGCTTTTTCTATATATAAAAAAGAGAGAATAATCTTATCACTTAATAACTCTTAAAGGATTATCATAAGGATGATGGAAGTAAAAATATCTTTTAGAAATTAATTCAACCGTTTGATATAACTAATATTCAATAGTCTCCCTGAAAAGTTTTATCACTTGATCTCCTCTTTTATCTCCACTACTTACTCCATTTTTGTTGATAGAAGGGAATAAAATTACTCATAAGAGACAAAGGGACCAGGAATGGAAGTCCATCTGTTAGTCAAGACATCCATTTCTGAAGTACACCTTTCAAATATCACTCCAGTTGCTTCAGAACTAAGCTGTTTACGTTAACTTTTTTTGATGAATTTTTCTTCTTTTCTCATACTGACATAACTTCAATAAGATTCTTTATCAAAGCTCTAAGATAAATTATGGTGTTTCTTATATTCACTATTAACAGAGCAAATGCTTAATATTTGTAGGTAATTCAGAGATTGCAATATTTTTTGCCAGATAATCATGTTTCCATCAAAATAACCTTCTATTAAGATATGTTGGTTTTGTCATTGATCACCTCCAAATTTACTTTCAAAGGCTATCAATACCTCATTAGCTAGTATAAAGCGGGATTAATTCATGACAATCAAGACCCTTTTCCACGCTGGAAGATTGTAACTTATCAAATATGTCCTAAATCAACTAACCATCCGAAGGTTTCACTGATAAGTCAACTACAAAGCTATTAAAATAAGTACACCCTAAATTGCATCGATATAACATGGTTCAAAAATTGCCTCCTTAAAGCAGAAACTCCAAATATAGTTAACAATCTAGAGATTGAAAACCAAAGATAAGATGCAATACATAAATATGTCATCCAGATGCTGCATTTTATGCCACAATGCACTGGAGAAATAAAACACCTTTCTTTGAGTGCACATAGTCTTCTCACATATGAAACAACCTAATGGACCTTTGTAATCATGTATAGCCTCCTGTTCCTTGGGAAACTCCATTGATTAAACGGTTGCAAACTTTGTAAGAAATATGGTGAATTTTACCTTACTCAAGCTCATTCTAAGCTGCTGCATATTATATATCGCAACAAAAAGAGGGCCAAATCTTCAAAAGTGCGCAAGAAAACAGGTATAGAGCTTCTAAGATGGATCTTCAGCTGAAGTAGGTAGGTCTACATGATAAAAAGCATCAAAGAACCTGGACTCCTATTATCAAAGTCAGATGAAACCTATTGATTAGCTGAAAACTACTAAAACAAAAACACTAGAATTTGGCAACTCTCTCTTCTACAGAAACCCCAATTGTCGGCACAAGAAAAACATGGGGAAATGAAGAATTTATCAGCAGCTACAGATCTCCTTCATATAAGTAGAAACACATTTTCATGTACTAACCTACTATGATTTCCCGATCACTAAGACATAGTGTTGATTTTGGAATCTGCCACCCGCTGTAAAAATCAGGAGATCGTCTCCCACATGATATCTTGGCTCGAGACTTAGATTTGTCTTACTTCTTATTATTTTATATTAATATAGTTTTAAATAAACATGAAAAAGAATTTGGGAATTTGTAACAATTCCCAAGAATACAATCAATTTATATGAAGTTTAGAAAAAAATTAAGTATATTTGATTTTAAAAAATCAACAATGACAGTTGCTATCAAGAATTTTAATTGCTTTTATAATTGGGCAATTTTGTTAAGACCAAAGTTATGAATATTATACCGAGTTTAGTATCGGATTGAGTTCTGGTACAGTACTATACTGGTATCGGTCAATACCAGATACTGTTTCGAATAATTTTTAAATGTATGAAATAGTCTATAAAATTTTTTAAATTTGCAAAATAGTCCATTGGTATATTGTACAGTTGTACTGTATACTTTACTAGTTTATAGTTTACATCAACCCTGTTTTGAAAAATCATAATAATAAATAATAATGACAATTAATATGAAATAACAATAATTTTTAAATATTTCACATATAAATAATAACCACAATTAATATAAACAAAGGCAATCATCATCATACAATTATAAAATTAAAAATAATACAAAGTATTAAATTCAATCAAATTATTATTAATTTCTAATTGCATAATTTTATACTTAACTAATTATTTACCTAAATTCAATACCCAAATATTAAAAATAAATTACCATTTCACAAATATTAAGAACTTGTCAATTAATGATTTAAGTTTTTACAATTTTACAAATTTTGATTATCATTTTTACAATTTTACAATTGATTATCAATTTTACATTTAGGTTTAAATGTTGATTATCAACTTTCAATTTTCATAATCAACATTGTTAAGCCATGCATAACACATACATATCATTCATCCCAAAACTTACTGTAAATATAAACTTAAACCATTCTTTAATTCGTTATAACCAATACGTCATTCACCGTGAATTCAACTCCATCTCCATTTCTAAATGACAATACCGTAATCACTAATCAACTTATCATTCAACATTTCCATTTCCAAATTCTAACCCACGCAAATCAGAAAAGTAACCACTCACAATACTAGAACAGAACCACAATCCACAATACCAGAACCAATATCATTCAACAATTCAACTCCATTTCTATTCCACAATATCACAACCGACCAGATACACACAAAACATGTATCTCAGAAAACATCCATCTTCCAAAATTTTCACAAATCCAACATCCAATTCAATTATCCAACACAACAAATAATGCAATTAAGATTTAAGCAGGAAAATATTTGATAACTCAAAAAACACACTCCAAAAAAATTTGCAAGCTTCGGGCCTTCAGGTTGGTGCCGGTTGAGTCTTCAAGTCAGGCCTTCACTGACGGGTCAGACCGCTTCGGGTCGTGCAGATCGGTGACGCGATGTTGCGACGATCTCTCCTCCTTCTCTTTCGTGCAGTGCCAACCACGGTGGCGTCTTCAGGGGACGCAAAGACGCAGTCGAGGGACAATCTCTATCCCCTAATGCTGGCGTGGATTGGGTAGGATGAGGGCGTGAATCTCTGTTCACTGGATCAGTCACCAGTCGGAGATGAAGACATCAAAAAGAGAGAGAGAACGCAGTGGTGGTGAAGAAGTGAGGCGGCGAGACTGTGAGAGCGAGAGAAACAAAAAATGGGAGTGTGGAGATTGGACTCTAGATCTGGAGACGGAGAAGAAGATGAGGGGACGAACGGAGAAGGAGAAGAAGGTGATGGAGACAGACGGAGAAGGAGAAGAAGTTGATGGAGAAGGAGAAGGGCGAGCGAGAAGGTTCGAGAGGTTTGAAGGAGCAGGCGGCGTCTTAGGGGTGGGGGGTCGGGTAGATTTAGGTTAAAAATTTTAAATTTGCAAAGAAGTTCTTAGGTTTTTCGAATTTTATGGTACTGACCGGTACACACCGGTATTTTATGTACTGGCCGTTATCGACTGAAAACCTACGGTACTGACCGGTGTTCAATGTCGTTACCGTAATAACAGATACCGTTCCATTTCGCGGCCAGTACGAAACAACATCTGTAAGTTTGGGTCAAGTATTTCGGAGTTCCACCTGATATTGTGAGCGACCGAGACGCCAGATTTACAAGTCAATTCTGGACGTCTCTTTTTAATCTGATGGGTTGCAATTTGAAGTTTTCAACAGCGAATTACCCACAAACAGATGACCAAACATAATGAATCAATAGTTTATTGGAGAAGTAACTACGGCATTATGTAAGTGCAAGTCAACGTAATTGGTTAAGTTTACTTGATACTGCACATTTTTGCTACAACTTGCATAGATTTTTGGCTATGGAGAAAAGTCCCTTTGACATTGTATTAGGACAACAGCCTCTCATACCACTGAAGATTGCTCAAAAAAGGACAAGTGGCAAATGCCCTGTGACGCATAATTTTGCAATAGAGAAGCAAGAATTACTGGATGAGGCGAGGGACAATATTTGAAAAGCTTCTTGACAGATAAAGAAGCAAGCGAATCATCAGAGGAGACCGTTAGAATTTGACGTGGGTGATAAAGTTTTGTTGAAACTAACCCCACAGATTTGGAAGAAGATCTCAAATAAGCAAGTTCATAGAAGTTTGGTGTCGAAGTACGATGGACCGTTTAAAGTGCTACATAAAGTGGGGAATGTGGCATACAGATTGAAGCTACCTGAGCGGTTAAAGGTATACCTTACTTTTCATATTAGTTTCTCAAGCCTTATTATGAGGATGCATCAGATCCGAATAGGAGTTAGGTGAAGCGAGCTCTAATGATTGTGAGGAAACAGCTCGAGGATCAAGTGGAGAAGATTCTAGATCATCGAACAATGGGTCAACACAAGAAGAATCGACGGACCGAGTTCTTGATTCAGTGGAAAGGTAAACCTGTTGCGGAAGCTACGTGAGAGAAAGATACGACCTTGTGGTAATTCAAGGATTAGGTGAACGCCTACCTTCAAACTAATTCGACAAGGGTGTCGAATCCATCTGGTAGGGGTGGGGGTGGTTTGTTAGACCCTTAAATTTCAGAGCACTTCTCAGCGACCTTCACGACGTGTCTTAGGAGGAAGGTTAGTTGGATTTACGCATGAGGGAGGCATGCGAAACACTAAGGCAAATATGGGCAAGTGGGATTGAACTTGGTGTGAATTTTGGTAAAGTCTTGGACCTTATAGAGATTAACTCGATCCAGGCTAAGGACTTGATGGACTAAAGACTTGGCCTCTACTCGGATGAATAGACCACGGCTACCAGACTTATTGTGAGAAGCATTGAATCAGGCCAGTGGTTATGTGAGCTTCGGCGATATCACACTGCATTATCAGCGGATAAAGATCGTAGGAAGATCTTGGATGATATGGTGACAACTAGAAGTTAGAGTTGCAATGGAACTTAACATCTGAAGATAGTAGAGATCTTCGAAAATAAAGATGTTAGTTTCCTATTTAAATGTAAACTCTATCTTTCTGTTATCTTATAGATTCTATCCTTATGTCCTATTTAGATGGGGTGTCATTTAATTAGTCCACGTGATGTAATCTGATAGTGATAAACGTGATCTTAGCCCAATCTTAGGCAGTTACAGTTTTAGTGAGATTCTGAATATAATTGGCTTCCAAGTTAGAATGCCTATATATAGCTCATTCGAACTTTGCTCTTCTCATTCAATCGGAGAGAACATTCCTTGTATTCTTTTACGGAAAAGTATATAAAGATTGATTTTATCATATATCTGTTTTTCCTTATTGCCTTTTTTTTCTTATTGCTTTCGTAGCATTGTTTCTTCAAATGTGCGAGGTAAACACTTTAAGGCTGAAGTCTTGCTTAAGCGGACCTAAGTAAGACTGTTGTGCAAAAAGTATTTACGATTAACTTCGATGAAAATTCGTGTCCTAAGGTGACCTTTATATCAGTAGCTACCTAAACAAAAGTAAGACATTTGCTTCCTAAACAGAAACAAAATAGAAGAATTGTAAATCAACTGCAAATTCGCATGTTATTAATCTAAGGAAGAAAACGTGTTCCTATAGGATTATATGTACACCACACTTTTGTCTGCCACATGAGTGTGCCTCAGCTTCACCATGGACCGGTCTGAGTCCGTCGCAAGCACCGTTTTTTAGATCCTTGCTGCATGTTCATGTTCTCCATGGCCTGCAAAGAAAACCAAAATCAAATTCTGCTAATTATTTAAAAGTTAAGGAATGAATCCTATATCTCGCAAGATTTTAGAACCATGCAATTAGTGTCAACCAAAGACATTACTCACAGTTACTGTTCATCGTGTATAAGGCTGGTGTCAGACTGTATAATATCCAAACAAAAGGAAACATGTATGTATTATATCAAGGGACTAAGTCTCCAATTAACTTGACCTTAATGTTTCTTCAAATTTTGATTACATTTGAAGAAATGAACTACGAATATTGCGGACATATTAAATGAAAACAGAAAATTTATATTTAAGACCCTGAATTCCTTCATCTTGTAATGTGAAGGTAGAAACTATCTTTCAAAGAATGGCCTCAAAAGACAGTAAACCAGTGAAGGGTTCACTGTATGAAAACAAACAAGTAAAACACTAGCCAAATTTTGGTAGAAGGAAGAGATTAAATTAGTCACCACATATCATGCAGAAGTTAAAGAAAGAAAAATGCACCTGATTTTTCTGCATCTCCATGATTTCCGCCTGTAAGAAATAACTTGAATTAATGATATGAGTAATCATTTGATTCGGGTTTATAATTTGGTTTCATGTTCCAGCAATGGATGGATCGTGCAGTGAACAAATGACAAGTGAACACACATAACTTACCTGTTTCTTCAGCAATTCTTTGTTTTCCTCCTTCAGCTTTGCAACTTCTGCTTCCAACTCCATCGTATACGCCTGCAGCAAGTCCAAAAACCAGATCCAGAGAACATTTTAACACATTTTGAGACGTTATAAATTCCTATACCAACCGAAAGTCTTGCATTTCATTCATAAGGCTTCAGTTTAGAAAAGCTTTGACATAATGGTTTAAGATCAATACCAGACATTATAGTTTATGGCTACTCTTCTTTTCATATTCATTTTCTTTTTTGCAAATTTTAACTGAAAATGCAATAAGGTATCGAGGTTAAGGTGGGGCCTGGTGGTAGTTTTTCATACAGGAATAGCTTTTTCCTGCGAGAAAACATATATGGTTAAAGCACAGTGCAACAGAACCCATACATTACAGATAGAGAGTACTATATACAGGCAACAATGTCAGGAAATTTGCAGACTATATATGTTTAACCCCAGGCATTTTGATGATTGAATCTGCCTAGCTGCTTCCGTAATGAGGATGTGACCAGTAGAATTGAGTAAAGATGCATGCAAACATTCCAAAATTAAAAGAGCAGCAAGTGGACAAGTAAAAATACAGAACAATAATTGATGAGAAGAAGAATCAAACAAATCATTCACCTGCTTTCGAGCCCGTGACCTTGCAGCAGATTCTCTGTTCTTAATCATTCTCCTCTGTCTCCTCTCGACAACCTTCTCCACTGTAGCGTTAGCTCGCCTCCCTCTCAAACCTCCATTAAACACATAAGGAACCGGTGATACCGAAGATATATCCCCGTTACTTTTACTAATCCCATCTGAAGAAATTTGGCTTGCAGGTGATCCAGTTCCAACGCCTCCTAATCCAGCCATTCCCATAGCTCCACTTGGCATTAAACCACCATTTAGCCCTTGATCCCCGATCCCCATAACCCCACTCCTAATTCCTGGACTGCTTTGCAGAGGCACTGGCGTTAGATATCCAGGATTTGACTGCTTAGGGTAAATTTGTTGGTGCTGAACTTGTTCCTGCGTCGGCGCTTGTACCTGATTTGATCTAATCCCGTTCACATTCAAAGGCAAATTCGAGGAGTTCATAGCAATCTGATTAGTAGAACTGTTATTCAAAGCCATAACCCTATTACCCTGAAATCCAATTCCTAAACCAGGATTATTCACTGTTCTTGTTAAATCACCAAAAACCGCACCATTAGCATTAAGCTTCGATGCTACTTGAGTATCTTCCCTCACCACGCCAGCCCTCACCAAGAAATCCTCCAAAGTCATCTCTCCCAAAGTCTGCTGCCTTTGTGGTGCATTAGCTCCTCCAGCACCATTATTAATACCACCATATTCCTTTGCTATGTCTTTCCATACCTCATCAACTGTTTTCTGGCTCAGCGTTCGTGGAAGGGTCAGCGAACCCTGTCGTTGTAGACCCTCCTGGGCCACAATAGAAGAGGCTGCCACTGTCTGGTTCTCCTCTGCGCTCCATATGTTCTTGAGCAGTTCATCCATGTTCATTGACCCAAAGTCCTTACCTGGCCCTCCCATAGTGCTTTGAAACTCATCAAAGGTTAAAGAGTAAATTGACGGCTGTCGAGCCAATAGGAAGTTTTCAGGCGGCCGGCCGCCGCCACCACCGGTGTTTGAGGAGGGGTCGTTGGTGAAGTTTTTGAAGTTGAAATTAGTGCCCATTTTTGAGAAAAGATCTGAATAAAACAGTGTCAAGCAGCTGAAAACTAATCTGATAAAACGAAAATCTCTCCAAAGCTTCCTTCTTTCTTTCTTGTTGTGATACTCTGATTTCCAATCTAGGACGACAACATAAAAATTCTAAAATCCATCTAACATGCAGATCAATGTCAAAACAACACACTGCTCTACCTTAGGCAAACATTTACAAGGAACAACATTCCAAACTCTGTTCTTTATACAGAAACCCACGAACTAAAACCACAAACAACAACGGAGAACCATTCAAACCCTAACCTTCGACATTTCAATCCAGAAAGAAAAACATAAATCAAAACTCCAAAGCTCACAAAAGGAAAACACTCGTTCAACTACTATTTTCAAAACGTACCAGACCCACGAAAAGCACCCACCAAACGGACGAAAAATAAAAAGATTAGCTTTCAGTTAGTCAACTATTTACTTAGTACAATTGTACAAAACAGGTAGACAGAGAAAAGCATACAATTTTTGCCATATAGTAATAAATACCAATTGAAGTATGGTTACCAACAAGAAGACAGAGCTGTTACTATTTCCTCAAAATTTTCCCTTCGATTTACGTTTGCTGTTTTTGTCTGTAAATTCCCTCTGTGTGTGCGTGTGTTTAAACCAGGTGCAGTTTCGTTTATGTTCGCCAAGTGTCAATTGTCGCCTACTGTATTAGTTAGCTTTTAAGACAATGTAAGAGGTCATAATTTTATAATTACCATTCCTAACTATTGTTAAACAATGATTAGGGGGGGAGTTAGTGCTTAGACGTGGACCAATCAACAGGGTTCGGAGTTCCGTTGACGTAAAGCCAAAGAGTAAGGGCCATCTGGTAGAATCACAGCCGACCACGTAGCTTTTGTTCGCATGCTCGGACGGTGTTTGATGAGGGGCTTTTTCGTCAATCTGCCTAATGTCTATCGGTTCATGCAGGCGGAAACTATGCGCCGACATGCGATGTACCTTTTTCATCTGTGACTTCGGCACAGAATGGCATGAACGCATTTTTATGGACGAAAACGCCCTCGACCATCGCGTGATTTCTTGTGCTATCGAGGGTCATATAGAAGTTACGGGTTTTACCGCCGGAACAAGGAGATATCCGTAAAATCCCAAGGGCTATGCCAAAAATATAAACATGGAATAATTATCTCCTTCAAGGGTACAATGGTATCTATCTAATCAGTAATCACTCACGTCAAATCCTCTATAATAATCCTTCAAATTCTCCGTCTCAACCTATTATATTTTAATACATCCCACTAATTTATTTATGTGAATCGGTAGGTACACTATTTTTTAGACAGAGGAGCACTCCCCCTATAATAATTCCATTTTAGTTATATTCCAAATACATAAACATGAAATAATTATCTCATTCAATAATACAACGGTATGTAATTGCACACCTTATATTAATGTTTGGATGAAAATTAATGAAATATATAGGAATATCATAACTAAAACAGGAGAAATAATCCCCTAATCACTATGGTCTTGATAAATAATGGAAAAATTGGAATATATTTTAAACAATTTTGCATTTACATAAAAATATTATTAAAATATTATCATTCTTATCATAAATTTAATCTCTTTAATAATTAATTTATTTTGTTTCATCAATGTTTTATTCTTATCGTAAAAGTTATTCATAGTTATTTAAAAATTAATAATTTTATAAATCATACAAAATTTTTTGATTAGTTATTTATTTACAAAATAAATTATATAATAACTAAATATGAGTAAAAAACTTCATTTTTATTTTTAATGTTTAATACAAAATATTAATATAACTATTAACTTTGTT
>JANIJF010000005.1:68675859-68686739 GCA_024520955.1 Erythroxylum bequaertii
CTTCACTTTCACTTTAAACTATCATTAATCATGCTTCATCTAACAATCCATGGAAGGTTAAAGCTTATACTTACTTGCTTGGTGCTTCAAAGGCTTCAAAACTCCAAGATTTGCCAAAACCCTATTTTCCTCTTCTTCTTCCTCTCTTCCACGACAATCCCCTTCTTCCTTATTCTTTTTATTTATTTTTTTCTTTCTCTTATTTTTACTCTTAAAGATCATAAAAAGTCTAATATGCCCCTCCATGCAAAGCCTTAGCTTTAAAACCTTAAGTGATCTTCCCATTATACCCTTATACCTTCTTACTTATTCAAATTTCACTTACACCAAACTATACTCTAACTTAAACTTAGTTTCTCCGTTTAATACCCTTAATTTCTTCAATTTAAGCAGCAATATTCCATCGAAAATAATACATCAATTTAAAACCTCAAATATTAAAAGAAATCATGCTTATTCAATTATAAAGAACTCAAGGGCCAACACAACTATTGATAGTAAAGATCCAACCAATGTGAGTTCTGAAATTGATTGCTTATTTAACTATGCACTTTTAGCATTTGCATTGATTATTGTTATATGCACAATAACTAGGTGATGAAGGCACTTTAACAATAACATCATATGATAAAACCCCATAGGTGATTATAATAAATATTTACTTTATCTCATGAAAATAAATATATTGACAATGCATTATTTTTGGATTTAATTTCTAGGTAATAAGTAAGGGTATTAGCTATACACACTCCATCAAAAGGAAATTTGTAGACGTTGATCGAAGGAATTTCAAGTTGGTATTCCAACCAAGAGGTCTAAGATTAAACAAAAATCAAGTGTAACTTCCAAACAATTACAAACTCAAGCGATCAAGAGAAGGGCATCCTAAAAGAAAAGTTACTCAATTATCACAAAAACGGCTTTCACAGTTAAGTTTGTATCAACCAAGACGAGGGGTGGAGACTCTTGGCAAGGAGGATGTAGTAGAAGTCAAGGTGGGCTTGAAAGGCTAGAAACAAAACTAGAGAGAAAACCAATGGAAGGAACAAAAGTTCAAAATGGAGAAAAAAGATGAAGATCTCGAGAAAAATTCTAGAGAGGGGCTATAGCATCTCTCACTAGAAACCTTCTAGCCAAATTTTAAGTTAAATCCTAATGTTTCGAACAATAACGTTAATTTTGGCTCCGCCCGGGTTGACTGGGTCATGGGCTAAAATTGTTTAGTCCGACTAGGCTACGAGTTGACAGAGGGCCGGCCCTGCCTTGCCCGTGGTTGACCGTAACGACAAAAATGGCGTCGTTTTATCAAAAATGTTATTTTTTATTTTTTTAAAAAAATTGGCCCATTAGGTTATGGGCCACCCATTGACATCCTAATTTCAAAATATATAAAATGAAGATTTTAATATTTAAAAAACACTTAAAACTAATATTGACGTAGATTTTTTAAAGTGAAATGTTCAATTTGCCTCCTAATATTAAGCAAAAAGTCTAAGTCTCTAGTACAAGTTTACTCCTTAACATTTGTAAAATAGAACAAGTTACTTAAAAAATGCTCATTTCATCACTCCTCCATTAAATAAATATTCCGCCTATGTTAAGTTGGGTCAATTCAGAATGTGAGAAAAGGTCAGCTGCTACAGATTACTACTTATTTTTAATTTAATTAATTAATTTATAATTATTAAAAAATAAATAAAACCCAAAACCTAATTTTCCGTAAAACCTAACCCAATTGCTTGCATCTGCATCCATCCCTAATTTTAAAAGCCTGAAATTCTTCGTATTTTCGTTTACGTCTTTCCTTAGGCTCGACTAGCTGCAAATTTGATATTCGACCTATGTACTCCTCATTAATTGCCATTGTGATACGTTTCAAGCCCTCCACTTTGACTCTTGCCTTATTGGCATGCTCTTAAAACAGTTCTGCTTTAGCTAGTTTCCTTCTCACAATGCTCTCCAATTCATGGAAAATAGGTTCTTTTGGGGCGCTCATCGGCAGCGATCCATGTCTACATCAGGCTAACTGATGTTTCCAATTGAGGAGTTGTTTCCGTAAAAGCAGATTTGAGCCATATGCTATCCTGACTAGGTCCAGCTTTCACCTCATTCATTCCTCGGTTATCTTGTTCGTTCCCTGGGAACATAGAACTACTACCAAACTTGGTGGACCCACATTTTACAATTAGAAAAAAGAGGACAACACCTGATTGTTCTTAGCAAATCCCTCACTCCCATTCTTTTCATATAAGTGAAATAACAAGAAACCCATCACTCATCAGTCATCACTCATCATACCATAGGAGGATACTTCCTAGGCCGCGGATTAGGTTTTGAGTTTTAAATTTTTTTGAAATTAATATTAAAATAAGAAATTAATATTTAATTAGACATACTAGATGAGATTATCCAATTTAACATGTTTGTTCGTAACATTTATTTAATAGAGTGAGTATTTTTTTTTTAGTAAATTGTTCCATTTGGTAATTATTAAGAGGTAAATTAGTTCCAAAGTCATTTTAAATTTTTTATCAAATGTTAAGAGGTAAATTAAAATTTTCGCCCCTTTTTAATCTTAAAGAGTTCGCGTGAATCACATCAGCGACTAACATTAATCCTCTAACTCAATTTCAAGATTTGAGACCCTAAGAACTCCAAATTCCCTTCGTTTCTTTTAAGCGTGTAATTCAACCTTACCGTCTCCTTGACATCACTAGTTGTGGCGGAACGCTGCAAATTTTTTAAAATATGTTCTCAACTGCCATATTGCAGAACTCATTGCTACTATTTACTTCTCAAACCACCTGCGGTATCTCACATTTACTCGATGTTCTTCGGAAATTAAAAAATTAAAACATAATTGCCAACCAATTGGACAAGGTTTGATAGTTATTCTTAACATGCAACCTTAAAGAAGTCGTCTGCCACAAAGTGAGGAAACCATGTTTGGCCCACGAGATACGCGCAACAAAGAGCTCCGATGCGAACACGGTTGTTGCAGCTAAGTGAGTAATTGAAGTTCATTTTGTTTCTATCAACTTCCAACTTGTCAAAGTGTGATTCAACGAACCACCTCCATACATCAAATTTTGAAATGATTATAAACAACTTACATGCAATTAATTAATGAGAAAATTTTAACTCTCAGGGTATTTGAACTCTTCACTGTACGGTGATCGACCGAGGTTAAAGTCTTGTATGGAAAAATCTGAATTCTTCTTAGGCTCATTAAAAGAAAGAACATTATGAGAAATTTAACCCCAATAAAACAAGGGCATTATGGTTTACATAAAATTTGAATCAGCAAGTATGTTGAGATCCATCTACCGCTATTCCAGAAAATTAAGTCTGAATCTTATGACTCAACCACTAAGCATGGAAAACAATAAAGAATCGTAACATGAATCCTGCCAGCATATGTTTGATGCTTAGGTTGTAGAATGTTCATCTTTCTCAATAAAATTTCTGCTGAACAAGCCCAAAGAGTTGTATTCACAACTTCCATCCTATAATTTACTGTCATACAAGAAAACAGGTGGTCCAGCGAACAGACAACCATCTTGCCATTGTACCTTGATTAACTTTGTTTGCATAGACCTACAAGATAAATGTGAACCAAAACAGTGTAAGAAATGGCATGAAAAAGAATGGCAACCCTGACAAAGTAATTCTTAAAAACAGCAGCCACATTTTCTTAACCAAACACACATGGCAACAAGCTCAAGCCCACTGCCTAACAAATCAGGAGCAAAACATCAGAAAATTTTAAGAAAAGGCAGTTAAAGAGTAAGAGCTATTGAGTTCCATGTCTGAGGGATTTTTCCCTCGACACTTAAAAAGTTGAACCAGCACCTGTTAAGACACAACTGGGAGTTAGTTCCTGCTTGCTTACCAAGTGATCCTGACTACTGCAGCAGCTACTCCAACAACATTGTTTAATTTAAATCAACTCTAATTGTCCGATTCATTCTTTCAGGGTTTTGCCCACTACCCATAATCTAACAGATGATATTTATCAATAACAGAAAAAGGAATTTATGTTGATGATATCAGATTCAATGTAAAACCTTCAACTTGGGTATTTCTTGAACCTAATAAATTGATAGCAACACCATAGAGGAAGAAATGAATTAGGTTTCAATATGGCATATAAAACTACAAATGTACAAGAGTATATGGAGAGAGAAAAAGATCATGATCAATTGTAAATGCATCGGTAATATCCAACCATGCAAAGATTCAAGCTAGGTGCTTGGAAACTTTGGATTAGCTTGGAAACTTTGGATAATGCAGCTAGACTTCCATTCAAAATATGATAATTATCAGTAACCAACCAAATCAGAGGACTCAAAATCAAATTATGGTGTAGAAAGCAGGCTAACATAAGACAAGAAAAGATAAGTGGTTGAAGCTTTGGAAAAAGTAAATGGTGAAGAGCTGATAAGTCGTCGTTGACCTTTCCGTCATCAAAAGACTATAAGTGACAATGAAATTGATCATACCTCAAAAGTTTATCTTGCTCACCAATAATCTCGACAAGAGCACACACCATCTTTCATGTGATGAAACCTCTTTGCATCTCGCATGATGAGTTCTCGACCTACAATCTTTGAAATGATCTTTAGTGCATTATGACAATCACCACAAACACGAAGATTCTTGATTACGCGTATAGGTGAGCGAGCAGGACTGCTAAGAAGACCATAAGCAGTGGCGAGTCTCTCACTATGAGCAAGAAGAGCTTCCTCTTTACCTTCCTGGTCTATATCATGCAAAACAAATCTTGTTTCTGGGATGTAACCAGCCTCTTTCATTTGTGATTTCAAACATCGAAGAATGGCATAGATTTTATCATTTTCAGGATGAGATGTATCACCAGCCCGGTATTCATGGACCCTGCTCCTAACTTCTAACATGTTCTGACTTTGTAACTTTTTTTTCTCCTTCTCCTTATCAAGGTCCACAACTTTCACCGGCACAAGGCCTGCCTTAGATTGTTCGTTCAAACGGGAAGGTTCTAACTGTTGAACAATCTCAAAACATCGATCTCCAAGCTCCAAGTGCCCATGAGCCCTGCTAAGATTCATTAAACTTTCCCAAACATCAACAGTTGGGTCCAACGGCATACTCTCAATAAATTCAAAAGTTTCATCCAAAAAACCTGCAGACCCTAGCATGTCCACAATGCTCAAATAGTGCTCAATAGTTGGGACAAGTCTGTAATCCTTCGTCATGGAATCGAAGTGTAACATTCCCTCGTTGATATCACCCAAAGCACTACAAGCCGAGAAGACACCAATGAACATTTGTGCATCAGGTTTCAATCCTGCTCGCTTGAATTTACTAAATAGATCAATTGCATCCTCCCCAAATCCATTCTTAGCAAGCCAAGTTATCATTGTATCCCACGATGTCAAATTGTGCTCTGTCATCCTGCTAAAAACATCAAATGCAATATCCATAGCACCACATTTTGCGTACATCTCTAAGATCTTGTTATAGGTGCTGACTTTCAGAGGGGATATTGAAATCATAATGAGCCCATGAACAGATTTTGCTTCCTCTAAAGCTTTAGCATCCCCACAAACTTGCATCAGCTGCAAAAAGCGGCGCAAATCCACAGGAACATGTCGCTCCTTTAACAAATGCAGAACTTCCACAGCTTCCTTCACTTTCCCCTCCTTGCATAACTCATCCAACTCTTTGATGGTACCTCTATATGAGCTACCTTCAGGAGACTCAGGTAACTTGTCCTCAGTTCCAGGATTGCTTGATGTTTGAGGAACCTCTGTCCCATTACTAATTGCACTCTTGTTTAGTGGATACTGGCCAACAGTAGCATTATGTTGGAACTGTCCCATATTCAAGTTTGGCTGATACTGTCCAAAGCTTGGAGCATGCTGATAATGTCCAAGACTTCCTTCATAATGTCCGCTTTGACCACCAAGTTGATGAGGATTATGTGTATAGCTACTATTTAGGCTTCCCTGAGCGTCTACGATGCCTTGGCTCTGTGACACTTTTAAAGTTCCCTCGTGATATGGCCTATAAGGGTTTTGCATATGCCCAGTTTCTTTTTGTTGGCAATTCCCATTGTTGTTCCAATCATAACAGCCAAAATTTTGATTATTTTCAGTTGGGTTCTGTAGTTCATTCATACTACTTTGGCAGTAAGTCCCATCGAAACTCTGGTGGCCTTTATCTATACCATAATGCGAAGTACCATGATTTCTCACATAAAACCCACTGAAGCTGTCATTTTGACCAATGGCGTATTTTCCAGCATCATAAGAAGGGCTTTCTCCAAGAACCTCATTCTGGTTTAAGACCTTCACATTAGATTTTTGCAAAGAACCAGTGGGGCTGTAGGTGGCAGAGTAAAGCCCATTATGGTTTTGATATTGCTGATCAGAATTCTCTACGTGATACCCATTAGAGTACTCTGATCTTTCAGCAGCAGTGCTGCAACCTTTGAATAAGGCGAGGCCTTTGATTGAACCAGATAGCTTGGTTGAACAGCTCAACTTTAAGGAATTGATAGTGAGGAGTAAAACTCTCCTTTTGTACATCAATCACTCAAAACCAGTACCACCTCCTAGTCAAGTAATAACGGATTTAATTGAATTGTGCAAGTGCACGACTATTATAGATCAAATCCCTGCAAAGAACCAACTTTGTTTTATCAGAAACCCTATAATAACTCATGATACCTCAAACTGACTGGGGTAAGGGGGGCTGGACGGGGTTCAGATTTGAATCCCTTCGGATAATTCTCAATAAGCTTAATCCGTCTCATTTGAAAATTAAAGACGTTTTCTGTCCATATTTCGTACTCAAATATAAGATATCAATATAAAATCTAAAGCAAAAAATACTCGATAATCACAAATTTTACTTGGGACAAGTCATCTTTTTGATGCACCATTTGTAATGGCAATAAACAAGTAATATAGGAACATATTTTTGAATACCAATTTAATACACATGAACTTCACTATCTTGACTCACCCACGCGACCGCTTTCCAGGGACAGGAACTTCATACCACGCACTTCCGGAGACAAAAGAAGAAAACCTCCGCAAATGACGGCTCAAATTTTCCAGGAGAGAGATGAGATGGCTGAGAGAAGGAGACGGCACCGAACACGAGAGACTTGGAAACAGAGGGCTGCGGCCGCAGAGAGAGACCCAGCAAGCAAAGCAACAAAACCAAAACTTGTTCAAACGACGCCGTTCAATTAATCTAAATAAAACCGCTCAGTATTCATTTTTTGTTTGTGTGTGGAATTTATTGTAGTTATTAATTAAATGTTCAGAGGTTGTGGGCTGACCCATATCTTCTATTCCATGAGGTTAGAGACCAAACCCCTATAACTTCCAGGTCCTATAACTAATATTTGGACTTCTGAGTTTTTACTCTCTAAAGTCTCATACTCGGTACTAACTTAAATCAAACAAGTACACGTTCGATAAATACACCGAGGATAATTATTATATTTTAATAAATTATCAAACTAATATTTTATTCTATGTTTGCATATTTTAAATTATTTAGTAATGTATAAAAAATTTAATTAGTAATAAATAATAATAAATAACTTTTTAAAAGGCATATTTGTTTAAAGTTTTGAATTCAAGTTGACCAGTGCCCATTTGATACGTCGTACTCATTTCATCATAAATATTATATTTCTGGTATTGGAGTTGGTACTTGGTACACTGATGCAAATAATGTGGGAAGGAAGACTTTTGAAAAGTCATATTGGTTTGAAGTCTTGAATTCAAATTCTTCGATAACCATGCGACACACCATTTTATATTCATACTGGTGTTCGCATGAGTAAATATACTAATGCGAGTGACGTGTCAAGAGACTCCAGACTTTTCAAAAGACATTTGTTTGTAGGCATTGAATTCAAGTCCTTTAATGGCTACTTTGACGGCATTCGTGGCATGAGTTTGATATTTTGTTTAATATTATAATGTTTTATTCTGTCTCGTAAATTTCAGTTATTTGTTTAAGTGAGTCTCGTATGGGCCTTGCATAAATGAATGCAGGACCCACATAAATAAATGGTTGAGATTCATAGACAGAATAACACACCATAATATTAGACAGAGGATCCCCTCCAGGTATGAGTTCGAATCCTCTGTCCAATATTATGGTCTCTTATTCTGGCCCATAAATCTCAGTTATTCATTTATGTGGATCTCACATAAATAAACACGGGACCTGTATAAATGAATGAATGAGATTCATGGGACAGAATAAAACACTATAATATTTGACAGAAGATCTCGTCTGGTATTGTCTTGAATTTATTGGTTTCTTTAATGATTTTTCTGTAACGCACATTTAACTAAGTTGAGGCTGTTCAATTGGTTTCACAAATGACTTATATGAAAATACATTATTTATAAAAATTTGAGAATATTATAATTAATATCAATTAAATTTAAAAATTTGTTCAATATAAAATATAAATTATAATAATTACAAGGGTTATTAAAATAATAGTCATGTAATTTAGTTGTATAAATAACTAAAAAATATTTGTACCTTATAATTGGAACAAATTCCTATCTGACATTACACTGGAGATAGTTAATGAACATCAAAGCAATTCTAACATTAACACCATAAACTATGAAAAAACAACGTTGCTAAGAGCCTGTTTGGTTCGGCTTTTAGAAGCTTCAAAAGCACTTTTTTTTATTGCAAAAGTCATTTTGAGGAAAAAAATGAATGTTTGGTTGAAAACTTTAAAAGTGCTTTTACAATAGAAATAACTTTTTTAAAAGTTAAAATACAGCTTTTTCAAAAACTAAAATTAGAACTTTTCAGAAAAGCTCCAAATTTTAGCTTTTTCGGGTAGACCCATTCATGTCACTTCCGTAAATAAACAATAGAACGTCTCTTTCGTTTCTTTCTCTTTCCTCTGTTCCTCGCACACTCACGACTCCGACAATAGCTTTTCTCGGTTCAAACATAGCAAGCGAGGTATGCTTTTGAATCTTTTGCTCTCTCTGATCTCTCAGGGTTTCGGTTTGCAATCTCTTGTGTGTGTGTGTTTTTAATGATCTCCCTCGATTATCTGTTTCGAACTCTTATTATTTATATCGGTTGCTCTTATTTTCTAGAGATTAAATTTTGTTTTATGGAATTAAAGAAGATCCTTCCGGAGGAGAATTCTTATTTCGAAGATGTAACTTTTTGATTCTAACGGTGTTGCTGGGGGTGTTTGCTTATTCAAAGTTTATGCCTTTATGGTTCTCGTTGAGCTTTTCCAGAGAAAATACAGCATTTCCTAAATTGTTCTACGGGATGCAGGTTGGGTTGCGGTTACTTCTTTGCCTAGTTGGTTCTAATTTTGTTCTTCGTACTGCTTGGTGAGTAACATTCAGGTGGTGTTGTTTCTAATCTTTGTTATTGAAATTTTGATTTGATTTCTTATCTTTGTTCCAACATATGTTGAACCTTTAGTGGCTCCATATATGATTTAGCATCGTGTTTTTGTTTTGTGGGACCTTTTGTGTGACCATTTTAGCTTTGCTATTCTTTGCTGGTGCAATACTCGTTATGTCCTGAAACTATTAATGCTCTATGGTTGGCAACTGAATCAGGTTTTCTTGGTTCCTTTTGTTAATCTCGGTTGTCCGTCTAGATGTTCATTCCTAGCGGCCCGCTCCGATTTTCACTGCGTATATTTCAAGTAACAACTGGATGTCCAGTCCCAGTTGCACTTGAGGGGGAGTGTTAGAGTGTCCCATATTGCCTAGACATGAATATGTTAAAGGCTTATAAGTAGTAAGGGTCAACTATCCAAACAACTAGTTCTAGTTATTTGGACAATGGTTGACCCAAGCTCAATTCTTGATAGTGGACTCTACACTCTACCCATATTAAAAATTCAACATTTAGACACTCCTTCTCTAAGCAATGCAAATAAAGAGAGATCTTTAACCATTTCTATGGTTTTATCTTCCAAAGTGGCTTGTTGCTATTGCTCCATATAATTCCAAAATCACATATTCTCTTATAAAATAGTAGGTAGGCAAAGTCGTTTCTCTCTGAAAAGGTAGTCCTCATGAATCACAAAAGGGAAGTGGCTGTCCCATTTTTTAGTTGCAATGTTTGAATAAATTATTCCCATATCTCGATCTAAAACATATTCACTCTTTAGTTGTTCAAACCCTAGAATGTTTACTATCAAAGTGAATAGCTCTTTCTACTCTATGCATTTGTTGCCTTTTTCTCAACTCTTGTTCGATATTTATATAACAAATTTAACTGCTCCAAAAATTAACTCCATAAGTTGTGTCTTTTGTTCATGTTCTTTTGGTACTTGAAGTGTTTAATAGAGTCATGATCTGAATATAGAATAAAAACCTTGTACAAGAGATAACAATGTCAATTATAAAGAAAACATACTATTTCATAAAATTCCTTGTTATAGATCAAATATCATTGTTTCTCTTCCCTTAACTCGTGTCCTTGGCTAAGTATATTTCTAATTCTCACATGAGATGCATCACAAGCAATTTTAAATACTTTACAAAAATTTGGAAGTTGCAAATTTGGATTCGGTCAACCTTTTCTTGATTTCTTCAAGGGCTTTAGATATTGTCTTTGACCAATTAAACTACTCCTCCATACAATCAGTTATGAATGTTGTTATGGTGCTGAAATTATGAATCAATCACTAATAGAATGTTGCTAGGCTATGAAAACTCTATGTCATGCACATTCTTTGGAGTAGGCCAATCAAGGATAGCCTCAATCTTCTTGAGATTCATCTAAACACCTCGGAAGTACACAACAAGACCCCCTGTTCATAAAACTTGTTTGCATGAACACTTCTCTAAAGTGATTTAAAGATT